>VZRF01003067.1:110744-157847 GCA_013396875.1 Vireo altiloquus | reverse complement strand
AAATTTTGTTTTAATTATGCTTTGGAATACAAAAATAAAGTCACATTTGAGACTGGAAACTAATTTTTATGTCTTAAGGACTGTGAGATTCCAGAGAGCTTCCTATGTTCTTACTCTGACCAAGGTGCTCAAGAGCCTTGTTCTTTTATTTTTTTATTTTGCAGATACTGAAAAACATCACTTGGTATGCTGAGCGTGTCCTAACAGAAATCTCACTTGGGAGTCTTCTGATACTGGTTGTGATAAGAACCATCCAGTACAACATGACACGGACAAGGGTAAGACTTACGTGGAGCACTTTTGAGTTCCTAACCTCAGCAGCTTGAATTCAATTTCAAACAGGGTGGTGAGATTTTATTAATTCTATTGCAACCGGTTGGCATCTGGATTTGCAGGAGGGAAGAAAACAGATCATCTGTATTAACTAATTGTTTCTGAACTTGTAACACAATTTCTGTGTTGTCATCCAGTTCATTGAGTATAGTTCTCTTCAGGCATCAAACTGATTTTCAGTTGAGGAGAAAAAGTTCCTTAATTTCATGAGAAGAAATGATTCATTATAGGCTGTTTGCCTCTCCTAAATGGCTCAAAGTGGGAATTTCAGGTCTATTTATTGTTAGTGTTTTTAAGAAGTATGATAGGGACAGGACCAGAAGACCTCTTTGAGCTCTGGCAAAGCAAAACTTCTTGAACTTCAGAGCCTAATAGACTGGATTGGTTTTGTGCATTTTTCAAACATTTGCTTTTTTACCTTTTTGCAAACACAAACTTAGTATCATGCACTTCTGAATATTTTCAACAATTAAAGGCACAGAATTTTCTACATTAAACAGTAGCCAAAATATTAAATATATTTTAAACTGGAAAAATTAAGGATTTTGCTTTTATGATAAAAAGAATTGGAAGGAACAAGAACAAATATGGCATATATTTGTAGTAGTTAGAATCTGTTATGTAAATGAATATTTTAGACTTGAATAGGGAAATTAATCACTTTTGGATTGGATAAGTGGACAAGTTTCATTCTGTGGAAACTCTTGAGTTTCAAAGGGCCGTCAGATAAATGCTTATTTGGTCAAATGGTTTCAGGGATGCTGAAATGAAATGAAGTATGGTATGGCTGTAGTTGTGGGATATATGGAGTGCTGTGAAAGAGTCAAGAGGGAGATGAGTTATGAAGTGCAACTCATATAAAGTTTTAGCATAGGACTACAAAAGGAAGAGAGAGGAAGGTAGAGAAGAGGAAAATGTCTTCATTTTTTACAGAGGACATTTTTTCAATGTCCTCATGTTTTTTACAGCTGTGGTGCCATTGTAAATGAATGTCAAAAGACAAATACATATAAGTCTATACACATATATATGTATGCACTCTGGAATCTGTATGGAATCACTCTTTTATAAACTTTCTATCTAAGAAAATGTGTTAAAACATCACCAAGTATATAAGCTTTGCATTTCTGCCCTGTGTTTTTAAAACAACATGTATTACTCAGTCTTTTGAATGATTCCTGCAAGAAGTGTCAGTGCATATCCAACAAACAGTTTGATGTGTTGTTTTATTTATCTTTCCTCTTCTTTCTGACAGGACAAATACCTTCATACAAATTGTCTGGCAGCCTTAGCAAATATGTCGGCACAGTTCCGCTCACTTCACCAGTATGCTGCTCAGAGGATCATCAGGTAAATATAAGTATCTGCTGGAAAATCATCTTTACTGAAACTCAGGAGTAGAGAAACTTGAATTTTGTATGCTTTAGTAGTACAGAATTTTATATACCTTAGTAGATACCAATGAACTAAACAGCTGAAATGATAACCGAGTAACTAAATAATCCCAGAATAACTCTTACTTGTTCTGTATTTCACTCTGTTCTAAATGGACAGAAAAAATACTAGTTTCTCTATCTGAAAAACTTCTGCCTTTTGATCCTCTTAACAGAGCAGCTCAATAGCTGCCTTCAAAACAAAAGGTTTTGTGTGAATTACAAATTCAGTCCTGTATCCAATTATTATAAAAATGCACTAAGTGGTGATTCTCAAGTGCTGTACAGCATGGATTTTCAGCTTATTTATTCCTGCGTATTTGGCAAAAGGTCTGTTTTTTAAATCAGACATAAATCAATGATCATTTTGTGACAATACCCTGCAAATATGGGCAATAAAGCCTAGATCTATGCTTTTCAATTGGTAAAGTTTATTATCCTGTGTAGTAATCAATCGTCAGTATCAGCTCTGGTTCTAAAACTAGGCCAGAACTTTAAAGAAGCAGATATTGAAGTTGGTCCTTCCTATTGTGTTTCTGTGCTGCAGAGCACATTATAAAGGCAGGTAACCCTGCGCCAGGTATCCTTCTCATCTTGGCAGCCAGCCCCGCTCCACGTTCCGAGGGAAAATGGGAAGGTCCTTTTTAAAGGTGATCTGGAATAAATTGTTACAGGGCTTGTCAGGTACAGACTGCGTGCCAAAAGTAATAACTGTGTACCTGTACACTTTGTCAAGGGCTGGGTTAACATGACATACAGCTTGTTCTTAAGGATTTAATTCTCTCCAAAACACTTCTCCTTTGAAAATGGTTGGTGGTAAAAGTAGGACAGGTTACCAGAATGAATGCATTGTGTTGGTGCCTTTCACCTGCCTGATACTTGCCCTCTTTTCATACCCTTGGCAAAAGTAAAGAGGGTTCAGAGTTTGAAATGGAGCTATTTTCCTCTTACTTGCCACAGACATTGTCTTAAATATTTGCTGTGCTCATTTCTCAAATCACAGACGCGAAGTCTGAGTTTTCCAACATGAAATGTTCTTAAATCAGAGATCCTGGTGTGGTGAGAGATGAGCTTCTCTTACTCTCAAAAACTTGGTCTTGTTCTTGCTGTGATACTTCATTTGCCACTTCAGAGCTTCTTCCTAGCATCCTGGGTTCTGATTTAGTTTTATTTTATTCTACTGCTGTTTCTGCAGACCAAAGTGGGATGTGTTCCTCTGGTTATATTTGGGGCAGGAAGTGGTTATCTTGCTAGTCTCAAGACCAAAGAATTTCTCTTTCACTGATTTCATGCAGCATTTCAGCAGGATCCTCTAACGTTTGGGAACCTTACTCCTCATGTCTCTCAACATGCATGGTTACAATATGAGTTGAACATGGCTGCTTGATTTTTAGCTCTGATATTCTTATTAGAGGCAGATGGACTTGTGCTGCTGCTTGACACTGAAGTGTGCGGAAAGAAGACAAAGGGGTGAATGCCAGAAAACAGGGAAGGGAAATTCTGTCACAGCGAAGATCATCAAGTCCAGCTGTTGGAGTCCCCATCCCTGGAGGTGTTTAAAAGCCATGTGGATGTGGCCCTTGGGGACATGGGGTAGTGGTGGCCTTGGCAGTGCTGGGGAATGGTTGGGACTTGATGGTCTTGGAGGGCTTTTCCAAACTGAATGGTTCTGTAGTTCTGTTCTGTGATTCTATAAATTAGTCTGAGACCTCAGTGCATTTGGAGAATTTTAGACATGTTAGTCTGGTAGGAGAGCAGAGAGAAGGATGCTGTCTATCCCAGCTGTTGGGTGCCAGCAGGGTTGGAGCTGTATTGTTCTGTCTGGAAATGATGTCAGGGTTGATAGAGAAAATGGTCATATTCATCAACTGAAGAAGCAAAAAAAAGGCAATAAGATCTATATTATATGTACTATGACATTCTTACATAGTCCAAAGGTATTCCATGCTGTTGCTCTTAAGCTTCTGTCATGTTGTAGTCAGGCACTCCATATTACTATAAGTGCAAATTATTATGAAGTAGGTGACTTTAGATTTGAAAGAGAACCAGCAAAACAAGTGTTAGGGAAAAAGGATCTTGTTCTGGAATTAGAAAACTGTATGTCTAGACAATAGGCAAAAATGACCACCAAGAATTTAATTTGTCACTGTGATCATGATTGCTTATAAATCAAAAGACTCTACCTAAAAAATATATTAAAATCTGTTGTAAAATGTCCTGTGGAACTAGGACACAGGCAGGCTAGAAGGAAGAGCCACTTCCAGGACCAGCCTATCTCCTGTTAGACTTTACTGCATTTTCTTCTTAGGAACTTTACAGCCTTGGGTTCCTTGGCAGGTTTAAACCCCATAAAGGAAGTATTTTAACCTGATTTCCACTCAAAACACACTAGATTTGCTATTAAGTTTCAGTTATCAAGAAAATAAGTAAAAATACACATATTTCTTAAGAGGCTGCTATTTGAGTCCATATATGGTCCTTCCTTTTTCTACCTTAGGAAGTCTGTTATTCACAATTATTAAATTTAGCCAGCAATGATGGACCCAGCTTTGTTCCGTGATGCCAAACCAGAATAAGTATACTTATACTCCTATTCTGCTTTACTATCAGAGTACAAAGTCTTAATGAGAGAGTGTTTTCTGCAAAGGCAAAACAAGATAGTACTTTATATTACATGAAGTATTTCAGGGTGTAGGTTTCTAAATTAAGTAGCTCTGAAACACTTAAAATCTACTTAGCAATACAACTGAATAGACAGTCATAATTTAAACCTCACCAGATGCTCTAATGACTCCTTCCTTAATGTGAGAATTAATTCCATTTCCATGCAGGCTTTTTCCTAATCCTATTCTGATCAGAGACAGCCAATTGTTTTAAATTCTGAAGACTATTTTCTGTCAAAGAATGAGCTGGGAATATTCAATGTGGTGCACTTAAGTGCTCAGTAAAATACAACTTCATAATGTTGGGTAATTTGTATCACATTCCAGCAAAGCATGAAAATTGTCAGATTTGTATAAATCTATCACAAGCAGCTGCTGGAAGTTAAAAATAGAAGTAATAGATGTTTCCTAGTAAGATCCAGGATTCACTTAGTGTTGGATGTCCTCTGTTGTAGATTGCCCTGACTTTGAAATCCTTGCCTTCTCTGATCCCTGTATGCACCATTCGCTGAAGAGTTGGACTCAGTGATCCTTGTGGGTCCCTTCCAGCTCAGAATATTCTGTGATCCTGAAATTCTCTGCACTGCTACACAGTTTTGTGTTTAATTACACAGAGCTCTTTTATTAGTGGAGTGCTGAGGGTGGTACTGCACTGCACTGTGGAGTGCTGCCATTTGTAGTATCTTGAAATTATATTTTAATGTACCTGCATAGCAGTGCAGGCATTCAGTTTATCACTTAACATTGCAAGTCAGTTGGCATTAATTCCTTTACCCTATTTGGAAACAGCTTTCATGTTTGGTTTTTCTGCAGGTTGCCTGACTGCTGTAGTATATGGAACACTTGGAGGGTCTTCCTTGGATTAGCTGTGTTCTAGCATCTCCTCTCCATGTCATTGTAATAAAATTAGTGACAAGAAGAGGACCGATCACTTCAGGCAAATGCTTTTCCTATAGCTTCACATGTTAGAATGTTTGCTGTTTCCTAAGCAGTCATATGCCACTAGAGGTTGCCATGCACCTCACTAATTAGATGTTCACTTTTAACATTAAATGACTTTATGGGGCTAGAAACACCATCCAGTTTTCCTTTTTTCCTACATTGTCACCACAGCTGCTCATGTGCAGGGCTGTGTGAGACACTAAGAACTTTACTGGTTGCACTTTTGTAGATGCTTTTGGCAGTCACAGAGATTTCAGTGAGCTTCAGGGAACGACAAGAGGAAAGAGGTTTGTGTCAATTCTCCTGATGCTTGGAGGAGTCAAGTGGAATTAGGGAAGAACGTGTACTTTAAAGGGATACAGATCAGAGACCTGTGTAACTTGTGCATGCTATGGGATGCAGTAGGTTGTACTTGAGTGTCATCACAGCCTTGCTGTACTCTGAGAGCAAAGCTTGAGATCTATGCACCAGCTGTACAGATTGTTTTTCTCTTTATTTAAATAAGTTGTAAGTAGTGTACTTAGACATCAGTGCTTTTAAAGTCTAACTGCATTGCTGTGGTTCCTTAGGTCTCACATCTGAGAGGAGGATGAAGCCCTGAGTTCCCTTTTCACTCTTAAGCAAAGTCTTAATCTTTCTGTAGAGTCAATTATGTTTCTTAAGCTACTGTGAAAATTGCCATCCTTAAAGATACAGGCTGCTGTATTTGAGAAGTTTCAGTTGCCCAGCCAAACCATTTATTTGCTTTATGGTTTTCTATGTTAGTAATTTAATTTCTCTGGTATGATTTCCTCTTATAGGAGTCTGATGGGTTTTTCTTGAGTAAAAATATTTATGACTGTTGTTTAGGAAAAAGAATACAAGATGTTACTGTAAACTGTGCTTCTTAAGCCCATTTTATGCTGGACTAAAAATTATCTTTAAGTTGTAATGTAATGAGTTCCTATAAGAACATTGTATTGCTACTGCAATGTATTTCATAGGATTGCAGAATAGTTTCAGTGGGAATGGACATTAAAGACCATCTCGTTTCACCTTCTGTTCCATGGGCAGGGACACCTTCCACTAGCCCAGGTTGCTCCAAGCCCTGTCCAATGTTTTCCTTACTATAATTGTAAATAAAATTGTTCCTTACACCCAATACAACCCTGCCCTCTGGCACTGGGAAGCCATTCCCTGGGTCCTGGCCCTCCATGCCTTGTCCCAAGTCCCTCTGCAGCTCTCCTGCAGCTCCTTTAGGCCCTGCCAGGGGCTCTGAGCTCCCCCTGGAGCCTTCTCTTGTGCAGCTGAGCACCCCCAGCTCTCCCAGGCTGGCTCCAGAGCAGAGGGGCTCCAGGCCTGGGAGCATCTCCGTGGCCTCCTCTGGACTGGCTCCAGCAGCTCCAGCTCCTTGTGCTGTTGGAGCCCAGGGCTGGGGCAGCTCTGCAGGTGGGGTCTCACCTGAGCGGGGCAGAGGGGCAGAATCTCCCCTCCCCTGCTGCCTACGCTGGGGCTCAGCCCAGGGCAGGGGGGTTCAGGGCCAGGGCAGCTCCAGCTCTCCCCAGGTCTTTCTCTCAGGGCTGCTCTTGATCATTCTCTGCTCAGAAAAATTTATGTGAATCACTGTGTTTCAACAAAGAAGAAAAATATTTATAAAACAGCAAGACTTGTGTGATCTGTGTTAGGGGCCACACTGAACCGAAAAATCTGAAATTGTTACTGTGTGAATGTGATGAAATTAAAATTTACCAATTGCTTAATAGTATCATTTAGCAGTGCCAATAATGAATGTAATTGCTGGCTCAAAACTCTCTAGGTTGCTCACATAGGAAGATAAACAAATTTGTCTCCCGCACAGCTTTAGACTCTGAGCATTCTGGTGTTCCTGCCTTTTTTCTTTGATGTCCGCAGGATTTTTGGGAAGCTCTTTAACAGAGAGCTTCCTCTTGCTTTGGTGAATAGCAAAGGGATAGTTGGAGCAGAGAGCTTATGAGATGGAGTTACCAAAAGCAAAGGTGCTTTTTAAGGGCAAAAACTTGGAAGCATAATCCAGGTTGCTGCATGAATGCTTCAAACTTGTTTGGCTTCTAATTTAATTTTTATTTGGAAATGTGGGTATAGAACAGAAGTGTTTTTTCTCATACGGGAGTTGTGATTTTTAAATTACAAGATTTGAGCTAAATTGGCATTTCAGACTTAACTGAGATGTCTAAATTGAGCAAATCAAATTAGGTGAATGGGGTATGCAGTGATTTTGTTAAACTCATCATTCTGGCATCTTTCTTACAGTAGAGTAATGAACGGTGTTAAATTAGAACAGTTTTTCAGACTGAAAACTTCCTAAAATTGTTCCAGGTTTGGGAGTTGAAGCCCTTTGACACTAGGAAACCTTATTTTGAAAAACTCTTTAATTTCAGGAATGTTGGCTTTCAGTAATCAAAAAGCAAGGTAACACTAGTAGGATGTTCAGTGATTGATTTTTAACAAAATCACCAACCTATACATTTATTAACGCATAACAGGAAAACTAGTTCCTTTCTCCTTTGTTCCTCCTCTGTTGGTACTGTTGGAACAAGGGGTTTATGTTGCTTAGAGCCTTCACAGCTCTGGGAATGGTTTGAAACACACAGTTTTGCATCATATGCACACTGGGAGCCTAGGCTTGGGTAGGCTGTAATGGCACTGTAGGAGCAATCAATAGACAAGGTTTTTACAATCTGGGTTCAGATCGTCATCTCTTAATTGGGCCATTAAATTAAATCTCAGTTTACTGATCTCTTAATCATAGCAGAGAAGTGTTCACAATGGTAAGCCCTAGAGAAAAGAGACTGCTTCTGCTCCCACGGCAGCAGACATTGAGGGACTTCACAGGTTAAATTATAACATAATAAATGATGAAGCTTCTTGGAATTAGTGCCCTGTGGCCAGAGCTGTTAAATACTGAACCCTCTAAGCAGCAGCTTTGTACTGCTCAATACTGAACCCTCTGAGCATCAGTTTCCCATTCTTTTTTTTAACCAAAAGAAAAGAAGAAAGGAAGGAATTGAGGGTAATGAACAGTTTCATTAAAGCAGTGAAATCTGCCTCTGCAAATAACATGAATGGAATAGTCAAAAATCCCTCATTTCTTATAGCAAAACTCAAGTATCTCCAGTCTGAGCTGTTCAAGAATAACAGGTAATTTTTTGTTCTCTTTTGAATCACATATGGGTTGTGCTAGAAAGAAATTATTTCAATGGAAGTTATCACAACAGTATGACTATTTCCAAAATTTCTAAATTATATTTTTAACCTCAGGCTTATGTGAATTTCACTGGCAGTGCAGGATGCCCTGCAGCCCTACTGTGCAGTTCCATGCTTTGAGGGAACGTGTCAATACAAATGGTGGCTTTTAGTAATTCCTATCCCTGATTATTTTCATGCAGACATCATGTCACTGAGGTGAACGGGCAAAGAGCACTTTCTGTGGATACAACTTCAGGTGATTTATCTGCAACTTGACCAGTTTGTTCGATTTTCTGTTTGCTCTAAAGCAGTAGCTGATGACCTGTTCATCCCGACAAACTTACATTACCATACAATACTCGGACTGGCAAACTTGTTACTTTGAAAAGTATGTATTGATTTTCCCCTACATCCTTTTTTTGGGTGGTATTTACCATGTAGGATACAGGTTTTAGCAATAAATCCTCTTCAGAATGAGAGGCTGCAGAACTGACGGATTGACTTTGCCTCAAAAGTAAGAATTTGTCTCAAAGGCAATTTACTTCTTCTTAACTTTGAAATAATTTGTAACTTTTTTTGTTTAGAAAGAAAGCATTTATTGTCTAGCCTATAGGATATATATCTAGGATATAAAATGGCTTCCCAGTGCCAGAGTGCAGGGTTACCTGGGAAGGAATTGCTGTGTGTGAGGGTGGGCAGGCCCTGGCCCAGGGTGCCCAGAGCAGCTGTGGCTGCCCCTGGATCCCTGACAGTGTCCAAGGCTAGACTGGACAGGGCTTGGAGCAACCTGGCCTAGTGGCCTAGCATTCCACCTAGCAACCCATGGCAGGAGGTGGAATGGGATGATCTTTAAAGTCTCTTACAAGCCAAGCCATTCTATGATTCCATGATAAAATGATATTCTATTTATGAGAAACTGCTTTATAATGAGATTTTTTTTTTAACCCCTATGCAGTACAGTATTTTTTAAAAATGGTAATCCCATTTTTATTAAGTGCTCCAGGTAGAGTGAAAGCTAATGTCTACTCAGAAAAAGGGTGTTCATGATATTCTTACGCAGAGGCCATCTTTGAAAGAGGACACTGTGGAAATGGAAGATCAGGCAACTTCAAGCCCCTGAGCCTGAGCTTTGCTTTTTTCTTGTGGGCTGCCAGTAGCTGAGGCTGTGTGCACAGCAGGACACCTGGAGACGCTGTTTGAGTCACTCGGTCAAACCCTTGGGCAGCTTTGCCTTCTCTTCCTTGAGCTGTGCACAGGCACATGCTCCCTGCTCTGTGTCCAGTGCTTTTTATACCCCTCATTCTCTGCTCTGTCACTGTTACTCCTCAAACCTACAGAGGGTCTCAAACCCCTAGGGTGCCTTTTATCAGGAGACAGAAGCGATTTTTAAAGATCTCCATAGTGTTAAATAAAAGAAACATATGCTGGCCTTATTAGTAGCTTGTTGACCTAGATTAGCTGTGGGGAAGCTTATAAGCTGATCAACCATACCAAAATTGGGAGGTGTCATTGCAATTAGTAGGAAAGGCTGTGACAAAAGGGGAGGCAACAATTGTTCAGACAAGGGAAAAGGGAATATTAGTCGCAAATGGGCTCTTGCTGGCATGACTTAGGGATGTAAATAGAATGAAGTTAATTTTTTAAGAAGAAAGAAGCATTCTTTGGTACTAAGAATTGAGTGTAGTTGTGGTCAAATGTACTAAAATGCTGCTGTAGCTATGTCAACAGCAAGATGAGTACCCCATGTGGGCTTGCCTGTTTTTGCTTGTGTGTAACATATGGAGGTGAGGTTTTAGGCTGATATCAGCTGTTTCCAACATGGAAATATCATTGAACTTGGTTTAAGCCTGGTTGAACCTGCTGGGGATTCTGAGTGGGCATCTGATGGGACAGTAATACCCTCGTCCCCCATCTGGCATGAGCAGTCGAGTGCTCCACGTGCCATTGGAAATGTTTGCAGCCCAGGACACCCGGATCATGGGTCATGGAGGCTCCCCATATGGACAGACTGGATCAGTGTGAACCATGGAGGACTACTGGGGAAACAGTTGCTTCTCTCTTTGTCAGGTTTTTCTCACATGGAGCAGAGTGGTTAAACTACCTTATCTTCTGCTCTGCAGTTAATGGCCACAGGAGCCCTTAAAAATGACGTTTTTTGTTGATCTGGCTTAAAGAGGTATTTAGTATCAAAATATGCACCACTCTGAAAGCTCAACTTTGTTCAAGGTAGTTTGCTCTTCCCTCAACCACTTTTTGTGTCTCTGCTGGATTGTATGCCACAGCCGCAGGATAATTCTGTCATTTTCAGGGGCAAGACAGTACTAGGACTCATTTGTCTTCTGCCGTCAAGAAAATTGTGTGGTGTTTCAGAGTCTTACAAACTGCAAGTCACTTCCTGGCAGGATGTGTGATTCAAATTAGCATAGAACTGAGGTGTATTGAAGCCTTGATCGCAGTTTCAGGGCGTCTAGAGCATTGCACATGTCACACAGAGGTGGAGGTAGGAGGGAGAAGGCCCCATTGTGACCTCTTTAATTATTATGAATGGCCCATTCATAATTACTGTGCCACATAAGCTCTTTGGAAACAGTATAATTTGATATAGTCTTCAAATTGGGGAATTAAATGTTTCTTTTTTAGTGGAACCTTGAAACTACTGATCTTGTGAACCTCTTCTGATGGAGAAGGAGAAATATCTGAGGACACCTGTAGAGAAATAACTATTTTTGTGGTACACTTCCAGTGTTGTTTTACAGATGAATTTGCAGAGTAGACTGAGGTTGTTCTGAGTTCTGTCACTTAAATTTTCTGCAGGTTAATGGCTACAGGAAGCAAAAATGAGAAAACCAGTAGCATTACACAAGTCGTGCTAATGCAATTTTTCTTTTAGCTGGAAAAAATGTTTAGGCTACTGAAATGTTTGCTGGGTTGTGTTCCGCTGTATTATTGGGGCTTTGGATGTCTAATGTGGGGTTCACAGAATGGTTTGGGTTGGAAGGGACCTTAAAGATATCTAGATGTGATCCTTACGGCTTTTTTATTATAAAAAGACTCTTTTCTCCCAATCAATTGTCCTGAATAAGATTTTTCTGAGATTTAAAAAAACAAGGGAATTCTGATAGTCTTTTAGAAACTATATTTGCCATTCTGGTAGAATCCTAGAAACTGCGGTCTTGTCTTCTCTGTTTGTTTTGAATGGAACATATTTATGGGACAGTGTTCCTTAACAGAAATAGAGGTGACTCAAGATACTGACTTGCTTGAACCTGTCATTTATCCTCAGTTGCAAGATATTTGGCTCATTAATGCATTATTCTGATACAACATGTACTCTTTCCTTCTTAGAAATTTTCTCTTTGGAAAAAACTGTGCACTGTGATCTAAAGAAATGAATGACTAATGAACTTATTACAAGGATTTATCTGACAAACTAAAATGGTTCTAAGTAAACATTAGTATGGAACAAAAGTGTAGCCAAAAATAAAGCATTAATTATATCTTTTTTTCCTTGTCAGGCTGCTGCTTATTTCACATTTTAACTGATGTCAGTATATGTATCTAGTATTTTTCCAGCTCTGCAGTTCAGTAAACTAATGTCCCTCTCCACTTGAAGTCAGGATAGGTATGAGTGGCTGCAGGGAGGGAAGCAGGGCTGCGTAACACCCAACTGACTTGTGTCAGTGCCCGCCAAATGCCTCCCAATAACTTTCCACCACACACAAAAATTTTCAGTTAATTCAGATCCCGCACTTCAATGAGGATTTTCAAACAGGCTTTCTAATGGATTTTGGGAATAGAAAATAACAGTTTATGAAATTTCTGAGTCTCTTAAGTACTCAAACTGAGACATTTCCCACCACCATGTTTTTTCACTGGAGTTTTTGTGGCTCTCAAAGAGAATATTACGCATTGAATCATCTGACATTTGTAAATGGAGGGTGAAACTATAGGTACAGGCAAAAGAATCAGGGTTTAACGACTTTAATGTGCAGCAGGTCTTTATAACTGTTGAATGACTCAGCCTTTTTAATGGTAATGGCCTTCAGCGAGTTTAGGAAATAACAGGCTTTTAGGTTAAGTAAGTACCCTTAGTTTTGTAACAAATAAATGAATTTACTATGAACTTGTGTAGAGAGATGCTTCTGTAGCTCAGTTGTGTGCTAGGGCCTGTCTCCCAGTAGCACAGTTAGTAGGGGCTCAGATGGATGGATGGTGGGTGGGAGAGAAGGGCAGGGGCTCAGACACAGCTGCCCTTGTGTGCCGTGCCCTCTCTTGCCACTGTCTCCCGATGGAGGATTTTCCAGGTTCAGGCAGACGGAGATGCAAATGCCTGTGTTAATGAGGGTGTTGTAGCATCCCTGTAATCCCGTGCAGAGCCTGTGAATTATCACAAGTGTCTAGCCAAAGGATAAAAGCACAGGAGGTTTCCAAAACAACATTCCCATAGTAGCATCTCTTAAGCTGCCAGGGATATGTGCCTTCCAAGCAACCAGTGCGTCTGGGTGATTAAAGCCCTCTCCTTTGTCTGAAATGTCAGAGCTGAATAGATTCTTCCTCTGAGCACTCTTATATCTTTTTTTGCTTATGGATCATCAGTTGTATTTCTGTCTGCTTTTAATATATAAATCCTTTTGTTCTTTTTGATGGAACTTTGTCTGTACAGAAGTAATTTGGCCTCTCTACAGAAGAATCTCATATATTTATCGTTTTGTTTTCAGTCTATCAGACATCTCCAGAACTTGTTTGGTTTTCATTTCCTTGCCCTCCTTCACTATAAATACTTTCATGCATAAAGATAATACTCCTCTTATAAGCCTGTCATGTACATTTGCCCAGTACTGTGACAGAGTGCTGCTTCAGGGCATGGGAGCTTACATCTGTGATACATTATCACAAATAATCGCTTCTTAAGTATTTAAATAATTTTCATCCATTTCTGTGTTGTTATGGCACCTTTAACCCCATGGTGACCCCTCGCCACCAAACTGCTGTTTTGCAGTAATGTAATTTAAAATCCTGTTATCACTTTATGATGTAAGATATAAGTTTAGGAATACTTGTAACTGAAAAGAAGGTCTGCAAGAATTAAGTATGTTTAGAAATCTGTGAGAATGTTACTTAAAAGAGGACATTAGGTGGGGATGAAGAAGGACGGAAAGTGCCAGCAGTGGAAAAAGGATCAAGTCAGGTTTACTTGAGAACTGGCACATCTGTGCCCACAGGAGCTGGTAAGACATGTCCAAGAGTGCCATGCATGTTGACTTGGGCCCGTGCAAGACCACTGTGTTGGATCACATCTGGAAAACTGCATCCACGTTTTGAGCCTCTAGACATAGAAGAGGGGCTGCCAAACTGGAGGGAGTTCTGTAGAGGGCTGCATGATGGCTGGGGCTGCTGTGGGAAGGTGGGCTTGTTTAGCCTGGAGGAGAGAAGGGTTCAGGGCAACACTATGGCAGGAGGTTCACAAAAAGGGTTAGCCGCATTCCCGTGTATATGAGAAGGCTATATGAGGAGTTGGAGCCAGGCTCTGTGTACAGAACGGTGTGGCAGGAAGATGAGAGAGGATGGACAGGAGGTTCCAGGCTGAGAGAACAATGCAATTTTTCGTGGTCATGGCAGAATGGACACAGCATTACAGGGAAGTTGTGGAGTCTCTCTCCCTCTATGCTTCTGAGACCCAACCAGATAAACCCCTTTAACCCTGCTTGGAACAGGAGGCTGGGCTAGAGACACCCTAAGGTCTCTTTCATCTTAATTATGACTCTAAGATAACAATAGTAATTAAAAAAAACAATATGAAAAATGGGGAATTTCTTAAGCAGTTTTGCTGTGCTAACACCACAGTGGCAGAAACACACCAAAGAAGCCCAGAACACCTTTCCATGAGCCTGGGCGTGTCGATCTTTCAACACATTCTTAGTACTGAAAAAGAAGTAGATAGTTAAATTTCTGATATGCTTAATCAGTACCATAGTTCATTGTGTCATGAGTGGCAGTGTACTAAACTGAAATTAATAGTTCAATCCAAAATTCTATTTTTGCATGATGTATGTGATATATTTCACTGTTGTCAAGAATCACAGAATCCTAAACTGGCCCATGGTAGGAAGGAATCTTAAAAATCACCTTGTTCCAACCCTCCTGCCATGGACGGGGCACCTTCCACTAGACCAGATTGCTCTAAGCCCTGTCCAACCCGACCTTGAAGTATGCAGAGAGATGATTTGCCTTTCAGCTCTTTATACCGTATCAAATAACATTAACTGGTGATATTTCAGGCAGAATATAAATCAATTCTCATGGAGTGGAGATCTAATAAGTTGTTGTTATCATATATTTAGTGTTTGAGTACAGAATGTATTTTGGTTGGGTTTTTCTTTGGGAACAGAGGAGTAGTGACTAATAGGACTTCCTAGAACACAAGTTATCAAGCATGAGCAGTAATAAAATCCTCACTGCACATCGTGACGTTCTGCCCACATGTACAGAGGTAGTTGAGTGTGTTGATGACGTGTACTAGTTTAATTAGCTTATACTTTCATTTCTTTTTCTTTTAAAGACTTGCATATTGGCTTTCCTGTAGAGTCATGTTGTAACATAGCTGCCTTTTGAAAATAAAGTGATTAAGTCTTCAGGTTCAGGGAAAGATATTATTTGCTGTGCATTTTTCAAATTCTGCCGCAAAAACAATGTGACCCAAATATTTAATCAGGCTTAGCAGAATTGGCTTTTTTTATTGCTGCAGATTAATCTAGTTTCTCTGAGCTAATACACATGGCATGTATGTCTTGAAGACCTTTCTTTTTCTCAATAATGTTAAAGATTTATAGCTCTCAAAAAATCTGGCATGCTCCAAGAGGAAGATTATGAATTACAATTACTTAAACATTAACACTGGGAATTTTTCTTTTGAGTTTTGTATATGCTGTTTCAGCCTAGGTTGTATTTGTAGAGGGCTTAGTGAACACTATTTTTTATACTCATCCCAATTTGCTTCCTTTTTGTGTTGTTAAGATGTTGGCCTTGTGCTGTTTACATTTTTGCCTTTGATAAATTTTTTTTAAAATTGCAGTTGACTTCACTAGAGAAAATATCAGCTTTCTAGTTTAAACAAATGAGGATGTAAGTGGCTTTGCATGTTTTCCTTAGTGTTGTTGTCTAGTTCAAGTCTTAAATTTTGGATAAAAAATTGAACGTAAACGTGTAATGAATTTTCAAACTCTTCTTATTTTCAAACTCTTATATTTGCTAGGTGTTTAGTCTGTGGCTGTAGTCTTATGTACACTTCTTGAATTAACATGAAGTTTGAATTAAATACTGGAAGTGATATGATCACCTAAGCCAAAATAATTGCAGTGGCCATTTAGGATGTTGAAGTTTTCAGGGAAACTTTGAGAGAGTCTTTAGCAAAGTCCTATTTATTTGTTGTTTTTGACTATCTGTGTGTTTCACACAAGGTGCTTGGAGGACTTCCAAATGATCAGGGGGATAACTAAAGCTGCTGTGACATCTTTCTGTGCCCTGGCATCCCAGAGGGAAAACCACATCCTGGGATGCATCAAACACAACAAAACAAGTTGGTCAAGGGAGGAGATTGTCCCACTTTGCTCAGTGCTGTTGCAGTCTCATTTTGGGCGCTGTGTGCAGTTCTGGACCCATCATCTAAAAAGGATGTGAAGGTCCTTGGATGCATCCAGAGAAGGGCAACAAAGCTGGTGAAAGGGCTGGAAGGAATGTCCTGTGAGGAGCAGCTGAAGAGTCTGGGCTTGCCTGGTTTGGACAGAAGGAGGTTGAGGCACGACCTCATTGCTACCTGCAGCAACTTCCTGAGGAAGAGATTCACCTCTTGTCCTATCACTAGATCCCAGGGAGGTGTGGGAATGTTTCAAAACTGCCATAGGGAGGTTCAGACTGGACATAGGAAGCATTTCTTTACCGAGAGGGCGATCAAACCCTGGAACCGGCTTCGTGGAGAGGTGGTCCATCATGGGATCCCAGAATAGTTTGGGTTGAAAGGGACCTTTTATCTTCATTCCAACCCTCTACCAGGACAGGGACACCTTCCACTGTCCCAGGTTGCTCCAAGCCCCACACAACCTGGTCTTGGACACTGCCAGGGATCCAGGGGCAGCCACAGCTGCTCTGGGCACCCTATGCCAGTGCTTTAACGTGCTTTAAATTGGTTAGCCCTGAACTGGTCAGGCAGATGGACTAGATAGTCATTGGAGGTCCCTTCCTACTGAATATATTCTGTTCTATTCACATGGAAACCTCCACCCTCCCTTTGGCTCTCAACATCAAACTTCCATAGGTTTTAAAGTGTGTCTTTGATGCCCTCGTTTAACTGCTGTCATCAGAATACCTTTACTGATTGGGGTTGGCCAGGCTCTTTGGAAAGAAAACCTTTCTTTGCCATAATCAAATCTGCACTTAATTGCAAATAAATATATGGGGTTAATTTTTATATGTATATGTTAATTTATATATATATGTTTCCCCTACATGTGCCTGGGAATCAGGCAGTAAGCAGTGAGTACAGTAGAGGGTCTCAGCCTTCATTTTAACTACTCCTGGTTCAGACAAATCTAAAAAGCTCTCAGGCAGAGGACCAGAGCTCCAGGGTTACAGGAGAATGGGATAAATGGGTGAGAGTATTCTCACAGCAGTCAGGTGAAGGCGTTCACCTCTTGATGAGAACAGGCTGTCCTTGCAGGGTGGCAGAGGAAAGGACAGCTCAGAAGATTGGGAGATTTAAAAGAAGGAGCAATTATCCCTTTGAGCAATTTCCCTTTTTTTTTAGAAGGTTGATACAGCTGACTAATGTGCTTTGTTTGGGGTTTTTTTACTTTATTTTTCTTTTCTCTTCTCCTTTTTTTCATTTACATTTGCCAGCCAGTACTGCATTTTCCTGCCTGCCTTTTGAATTTATACCAACTGCTGGGCAAGATTATACAGTGCCAGGATCAGGGAAGGAAACATTAATGGGTGCCAGAAACATGAGTAGAAAAAATTCTCAAATAACAGGTAGTTTACAAGCTTCTTCACAATGTCAGGTTCTCTGTGCTGTCTCTTACAGTATCAAATGAAAGAAGAAAAGAAAGAAAGTGAAAATGGATAAAGATAGAAAACGATCAAGAGAAACCTATAAAAATACCTATGGAAGTAAATCCTTGGAGCCTTCTAAATGCTACTTTCTAACTTTACAAAGGCTGAGTTTGGTGCTTTGCCATGATGCCTGTCAGTTTTGAGCATCTTCTCTTATCTTAAAGATGTTGTTGGGTTTCCATGTTTACATTTCCATCCAGCTGATATTCTGTAATCACAGGGGGTCCCAGCTCCTCCAGTATGAGAGATGGGGAACTACCAGAAAGCAAGGATCCTGGCACTTAAGTCTCCAAAATACTGATGCTGACCTCTGTTGCTTTGGATCTGAAAATTTTGGGGTTCTGTGGCTTTCATAGCCATGGCTGTTAAAGACAAAGAACATTAATAACTTGAAGTTTTAATGGAACATGGAATTTTTATTTCATAAATTTAAATTTCTATTGAATGTCACTGTGTATTTTTGTGTAGTAAGAAGGCAAAAGAGGAGTTTTATTATTTTCATTACCAAAAATAAGGAGAGTGAAAGCTTACTGTTGCACATGAATAGTTACTTTTTTTTGTTGGGATAAGTCAAGTCCACCCTAATTTCCCTGATACAATTTTGTAACAGGGCACTCTACCTTTTAGCTTTTAGAAGTTGACACTGTGATGTTGTCTTGTCAGAATTCAAAATGTTGATCAAATGGCTTTCTATACGAGGGAATTACAGTCTTTTGAAGTGGGGTTTAGTACAGTGTGAGCTACAGTTTTGTCCTCCAGGTAAACAGAATACCTGAATAATACACAACCACACACATACAGACACACCCCGTCAATCGAATATGATGCTCTTTATTTTTTGCAGTAGTGCTTTTTCAAAAATTTCAGCACTACACTGTAGTTGAAGATTGCCTTTTGCTAAAAAGTTAAAGAAATGTGCCCCAAAAAACATGCAGAAAACAAAAATTTCAGTAATAAACATGTAAAAGTAGATGAAGCTGGAGACCTCCTTTCTGGTGGATCAAAAAAACTTCTTTCAAACTCACAAGCAGTCAGTGAAAATTTATGTCAATGTCTCTTAATGTACATGGTTTTAAAGGAACTCGGCTCTTAAACCTTGATTTTATTCTGATTCACTTTAGAGGATTTAATAACAGAGATGCTTAGTCTTCAATATGATGTAAGTTCTGCTGGTCAAAGTGGCTGTGAACAGCCATGGAGTTATGGGATTACATTGCTTTCGATGTGGGTTTAACATCAGCCTTCTCAGTAGAGAAGTTCAGCTTTGAAAATAGGAATGGCCTATGGAAGGGAGTGCTGTAACCTTGTGTGTGTCTCCAGAACCTCTGGGTGACATTTTGGGGAAACTTCTCCTCCCACCACATGCTGTGGCCTCATACATTGGTCAGTTAAGTAGATACAGTCATGGTGATTAGGGGATCAAGTATTGTTCTTCCCATCTATGGAGAATGTTGACAGGATTCAAAGACAGGTGATACCACTTTCCCTATGGAGCCAGCCTGGGAGAGCTGGGGGTGCTCAGCTGCACAAGAGAAGGCTCCAGGGAGAGCTCAGAGCCCCTGGCAGGGCCTAAAGGGGCTCCAGGAGAGCTGCAGAGGGACTTGGGACAAGGCGTGGAGGGCCAGGAGCCAGGGAATGGCTTCCCAGTGCCAGAGGGCAGGGCTGGATGGGATATTGGGAAGGAATTGGTGTGTGTGAGGGTGGGCAGGCCCTGGCCCAGGGTGGCCAGAGCAGCTGTGGCTGCCCCTGGATCCCTGGCAGTGTCCAAGGCCAGGCTGGATGGGGCTTGGAGCAACCTGGGATAGTGGAAGGTGTCCCTGCCCATGGCATGGGATGGGATGGGATGGGATGGGATGGGATGGGATGGGATGGGATGGGATGGGATGGGATGGGATGGGATGAGCTTTAAACTTCCTTCCAACCCAAACCATTCCATGATTCTGTAATAGAAGGCCCTTTCAATTTCTTGACAAATCTAACAAGATTGAATGGCTGGAAGGAGTTTTCTAGTAAGAACCGTGGCTAAATACAGTAAATGGTAACAGTGAACTTAAAACAGTTTAAATCTTCTAAGCATCATCATTCTAAAATATGCCCTTTAATCTGGTTTTGGAAAAAATAATGTGGCCTCTCTGGGTAGCTGGAAGGGCAAGTTTGTGGGTTGAGGGTTTTCCTCAGTACGGGATCCTATAAATCCTTCTCCATCCCTGGCATATGGAGTGAATAGAATAGCCTGTGTTACTCAGATCATGCTGTGGTCAGGAAAGTAGAAGAGGCATGAAAGCTTAGGAAATTGCTTCCTTGAAGCTACTTTGTCTCCTGAAAATTGTTATATCTGCAAATGAAGGGCCAGAAGGGATTTTGTGTTCCTCAACTTCCAGGGCAAAGGTAGGACTTATTTAACCCAGTAGTGACTGTTGCTTAAAGCAAAGCATAGGGAGGTGTTGGTTTTTATAGTCTTAGGCTTAGAGCCCCACTGATTGCACTGATCAGCTGTCGGTGGCACTCTTTTTTTGTCCTGTTTTTTGCCCAATGTACGCAAATGATTTTGTTTCAGTGTTTCAGCCAGATCTGACTGTCAGGTGGGGTTTTAGAGAGACACTAGCCTGTGAAATGCAGCTGGTTAGGTGAATAACCCCTGGGCCAATTTTCCACCTATGAAGCCGTGAAACAATGAGATTTTTTGATTTGGTAAGAATGCTGCAGCCTAGAATTCAGATGTTTGTTGATTCTTGCCAAAGTGAGCAAAAGAAACTTAATTTCATAAATCTCCATGGGAAACTTTGCCAGTTTAGTACTCCATGAGTGTGTCTGTCCTGGAGAGAGCCATGTCCCCTGCCTGCAAATGAGGACAGCAGAGGACCATCTGCTGTAGGACAGTAGGACCATCATGAGCTGACTTTTTTATCTCGCAGTATATTAGGCTTAAAGCACTTTCTGGACAACTTAGAATCACAGAATCATTAAGGTTGGAAAAGACCTCCAGGATTACCAAGTGCAGCTGTAAGATCACTGAGTCCCATCCTCACATCACATCATCACACTTGGCATATCCTGGGCTGTGCACCATTATGCAGTGAAGTATTTTCTATACAAACCCTATAATAAAAGGTAGTTGAGGTTATATTTTCTATGTCCCTCACCAGTGATGCAGTTTGCTGCAGGTGAACTATGGTAATGAATTTGTTTTCCTTTCCATTATGAGTGGGAGGATATCCTGTGCATAAGCATAGGCGATATATCTCTTACTCAGGTGAATTCGTGGTTGCTTAATATCCATTTTAAATGTTTTATTGCCTGCTCTATAGTTACTTCATGGAACTGACTGTAGTTTTTCATGGAAAAGCTGGACAGGTCTTAATTGAGTAACTCCGATATGATTAGGCGTCGTATTTGAGCAACTAGAATTAAATATAGGAATACTCTAGCACTGAAATCCCAGGCTGCAAGATTGATCACACTGATCAATAATTCTGTGTTATTTTTTTTTCCTTTTAAGTCAAGTATCAGTTTTCATGAAAGGTTGTTCAATTTTGTGAATATTTTCAGGTTTTTTTAAAGGTAACCTTTGTAAACCAGGCGCGAGGCTCCTGCATTTATAATTTTTGAGAGTCTTGAGAGAGGGATAAAACTTTTCTTAAGGTGATATCAAGAATAAAAAAGGGGGTGCGAGAGAGAAATGACACTTACACCCAAAAGAATCCCAAATTCTTGTGTCTAATGTGTGAGAGTTGGTGAGTTCCCCATGCAGCAGTGACAGAACCAGAGTGTGGGCACAGGGGCAAACAGATCCCTCTGTTTCTTGAAACTGTTGTTTTATGTCAAACCGCTCCATTGCTTTCTTGGCATCATCCATTGACTCTTGGCACAAAAGCCAGGGATGTTAAACCATGAATTAGCTTTCTTAAAGGAAAACACCTCTTTTTTCTGTTTTGTCTCCCTCTACCCTTGTCTTTCAGTTATACCTGCCGCCACTTGCGGAGATATGTGTATGTCTTGGACAAACTGTATTTCCCCCACTCCCACTGCTCTACGCTGCAGCATTGCTTCTCGACCCTCAGTGACAATGGAGAGGAACTCTTGTCTTTAACTTGTTCTCACATTCTCAGATCCTATGCTTCCAGGTTATTAACCTCTGCTCTCCATTTACTGCATGCTGCATGCCCTGTGACTGATCTGTGCATGTTTTCAGTTAATTGGTGAATAATTTTAATTTCTAAGGGGATGGTTTGTGTCTTTATGGCATCTTGATGTATATATCTAAAAAGTATGTTAGAAAGGGGAATCTACTTACTAATGGTTTGGGTTTGTCTTTTTAAATTTAGAGTACAAGTTCTTTGGCCTTTGGAACCTTTAAGTACTTTTTATGTTAAAGTATTTTAAGCAGTTTCCACAGCCTTGACATAAGAACATGAGCTGTGATTCACAAAACTTCCATTGTAGTTGCATAGTTTGTTTGGAATTGGTGCAGCGATTTAAGTTATCTTATATGCAAGTGTCTAATACTTCCTTGACACCCATTGTTTTATTTCTAATACTGTCTATATAAATTGCTTTTTGAGAATAGAAATGATATAGCTTTTCCCTCAAGTTCAGGAAATTTTAGTGGCAGTTAATCACAGAATTCTTTACACTGGAAAAGCCCTGCAATATCAAGTCCAGCCATTTCCCAGCACTGCCCAGGTCACTACTGCCCTGTGTCCCCAAGTGCCACATCCACATGGCTTCTGAATCCCTGCAGGGATGGGAACTCCACCACTGCCCTGGACGGCCTTAACCCCCTTGGGGTTAAGAAACTTTTTCCAATATCCAACCTAAACCTCCCCTGACACAACTTGAGTCCATTTCGTCTTCTGTTGGTTGTTACTTGGGAGAAGAGACTGACAATTAAGAAGGAACTCTATTTTTTTGTATGCCTGATCACTTTTAATTATACCGAATAAGAATGACGAGAATCCATCAGCCCCAGATCCTTCTTTGTGATACAGAATTATAGATGCTTTACAGAAACTGTAAAAAGAGTGAATTTAAAAGTAAGTCCTACCTGCCATACCCGAAGGTTTTATCTTAGCTGTTTACTGCAAGTAAAAATTTAAGTTTTACTATTTCATTGTTGATACTGTGGATAATTAAATATATTAACCAAGATCCTAGAAGCTTTGGGAAAACAAGGAAAAAATTGCGTGACAAAATTGATCAGAACATGGAAAGCATCCAGGGTGGAAATGCAGCTTCCCAGCTAAGCCAGCATACAATAGCAAGAGACCACACAGTAAACATAAGTAAAACCAGCTTGATTGTCAAGGGAAGAAAATACTGCATGCAAGCTGAAATAGCGCTTTTTGTACAAAAGAAAAAAATTTTATAGTAGTACATAATGATGGAGAATTACTCTGAAGATCGCAACAGGAGATGAAAATCTGGCTGTCCCAAGGGCATTGTCCAGATTAATTTGGAGCAGGGATATGGTATTAAAGTAGTCAAAAGCCTGTGATTTCAAAGGCTTATTTAAAAATGAATACTAAGGGCTGTCCACACTAAAATCTTCTTTTAGATGTAATGTCTTATATGTAGGAATGATATCCTGAAAATGTAAAAGAAATAGTGTAATTTTCCTAGCTTGTTTCCATGAAATTTTGGTAATTCTGTACAGCAATAGCACTACACATTAAGTTGACAAAATCATACTTGGGAGACTAAGTGCTACTTCATGGATATTGCATCTTTCAGGTGTTCTGTGGATGAAAATAAGCACTGATAACACTATATGTGTTTTCATGTAACAAGCTTGTGTATTTTTTAGAGCAAAAATGTTCATCTAGTTATACCCTGTACCAAAACTGATGGAGAAATTTTTTACTGGTGTCACTTTCTGAAATGGGACTTGTGCACCAGTTGAGATATATTAGAAGACATCAATCTGGGAGACTGTAAAATCTCAGATCTTCATTGCAGGTTATCTTTTTCTGAGATAGGAGGAGAACAGAGGATTTGAAATAAAAACTGCTGCTGGAAAAATATAAAAGTAGCACTTTTTAATGGCTAATTCTCTATTGTTTTGGTATTGGATGATTTGAAAAGTTGTATGCTCAGGAAATTTGCCTGTCTAGGTCTATAAATAGCATCAAATTCAACAGCATAATTGAGGTGTCAAAAGATGTTTTGTGTGAATTCATGCATCCATCCTAAATAAAGTACTGCAGTGTTTTATTGTGTGATCAGCCTGTTTAGAGAAGTGGTGGAATTTATAAATTACTAAAGGCAGAGGATAATTAATTACTTTGATTTATAAATCACTGCCATTCTGTCCAGTGCTCCTGGCAAAGAATATAAAACTTAGCCCTGAGCAGCAGATTTCTAAAGATGCTTTGATACCCACAGATGGTGTTGCCTGTCTTTGTACTTACCAAAGAATTATAGTTTTCATTACTATTTTAGTACATTTTATGTGCTAATATTTTAATGTTTGTATGAAACGTTTTCGAAAGCAGCATGAGCAGCAGGGGAGGGGAGATTCTGCCCCTCTGCCCCGCTCAGGTGAGACCTCACCTGCAGAGCTGCCCCAGCCCTGGGCTCCGACAGCACAAGGAGCTGGAGCTGCTGGAGCCAGTCCAGAGGAGGCCACGGAGATGCTCCCAGGCCTGGAGCCCCTCTGCTCTGGAGCCAGCCTGGGAGAGCTGGGGGTGCTCAGCTGCACAAGAGAAGGCTCCAGGGGGAGCTCAGAGCCCCTGGCAGGGCCTAAAGGAGCTGCAGGAGAGCTGCAGAGGGACTTGGGACAAGGCGTGGAGGGCCAGGAGCCAGGGAATGGCTTCCCAGTGCCAGAGGGCAGGGCTGGATGGGATATTGGGAAGGAATTGGTGTGTGTGAGGGTGGGCAGGCCCTGACCCAGGGTGCCCAGAGCAGCTGTGGCTGCCCCTGGATCCCTGGCAGTGTCCAAGGCCAGGCTGGACAGGGCTTGGAGAGACCTGGGCTAGTGGAAGTTGTCCCTGGCTGTGACAGGGAGTGTGGTAATACATAGCCCTTCAGGTCCCTTCCAACACAAACCTTTCTCTGTTTTAAGGTTTTCAGTGTGCCCTGGATGTGTGTGAGATCCTGGTGGTGACGTCACACAGGCACACCACACCCCACACTTACTGGAGAGCCAACACTGGTTAAAGCAGGGAGAAGGGAATGCAAAATAGCACATATTTTGCTATTCCACAGGGAGCAAGGCCATAGTGCCGGTTTTCCAGGCAGCTTTCATTGGGATGTAGTGCCAGTGTTCCTTTCAGTCTCTTACAAATTCAAGAAACATGGAGGATACAATACCCATTTTATTATGCACAGTATTAGCATAGCATAAATACTGAGCCTGGGTTTGTAATGTGTAATTCCTAATATCTAATAATTCTGTTGTGACTTTGCTATAAATTGTTTATTGCAGTAACTGTGTTTTGTGACATGAGATATGTTTGCCAGTCTTACTGTTTCCTTTTGCATTGCACGTTCATTGTGTGATGTTTTAATGCTCTTGTGTGTTCTTGTTTTGTTTTAAACCTCTTTGGGTTGCAGTCAAGCTCAGGAAAATTGCTTTTGAAGGCAGACTGGCTTAGTGCATGTACTAGCAAAGAGGCAGCTAACAAGCAATGATTAGTTCTGGGATGCTGAACAAATTCTGGACAGTTTTAATTTCATAGCAAGCTTGATGCCATGTGTGAAAGCAGGATATATAATTTTGCTGAGCCTTGTAAATTGGATAAATATGTCTTAAAGTAGCAGAGGTAAAATTTATTATGGATTAATTTAAATTAGGAGGGTTTTGTCCAGATAAAAAAGACTTAAGAAATACAATATCAGATTGACATTTAGTTTACCCATTTTGCTTATCTTTTATTTTTTGATGCTAGGTTTGTTTAAATAGCAAAATGTATCTCATAGGATTACAATGCTCTCTTTTGGAAGTGTTCTGGCACATTGTATGGAGAATCAACTTTGCAGCCTTCTCCCATGCCATCAGAGTCGATGGAATTATGCAATTACATTAATTTAAGAATATGCCGCCTTAGCAGGATCAGGGCCTTGGAAGTTAGCTTTGAGAAATGCTGTTCTTTACCAGAAATAGTTCTGTTGCTGCAACCTAATGGTGAAGTGCTGCTTAAAGCCAACTTGAATTCATTATCCAGTTGCCAGTTCCTTTTCCCTTGGAGTGTGAGCTGTAGTGTGGGGCATAGGGCCTGGATCCCAGTCCTTTGTACTGCTATAGATTACTGACCTGACACTGCAGGAAAGGTGTCAAGGTATCACCCTAAAAAAGAGCTTAAATATTTACAACTCTGACATATTTTCTTTGACTTTAGTCTGTGAAGGGAAGGTGGGGAAAACCATGAGGCAAATATGGTTGTTATTGAATCTTAAATGGCTTTTGTGTGGATTAATGCTATATGGAGGTGTGCAATTAGTGTTCTTTCAAATGGGGCTTGACAGATATGAATTCTTTTTCTCTGATAATCCTGAACATTTGTTGCCATTGAGTTTTTAGGCAATTAGTGTAAAAAAACTCACCCTAAGTTAGTGCAAGTAAAATAGTCAGTACATCAGTTGCTTGGTGTCATTAAGTACCTTGGGTTGGAAGGGACTCTAAGGCCCATCCCATTCCAACCTCTTCCAGGGACCAGGGACACCTTCCACTATCCCACATTGCTCCAAGCCCCGTCCAACCTGGCCTGTTATACTTCCAGGGATAGGACAAACATTGATCCTTACCCCACTGTGAGCTTAACCTGTCAGAGCTTTTATGAATGGCCCCACATTTGTCATAGGATTAGAAGCAGAGGAATGAAGATGGCAGAATCTGGAACTGTCACAGGCAAGAACCAGCTTCACTTCATTTATCACTAAAGCAAACTATTTTTGGAATGGTAGATAGCATGGTTTAAAATATTTTTCCCCAAAGAAAAATTTATTTCTCCAGTAGATGTAAAAATTTGGTAGATTGAAGCACTTTTCAAAAATAAACAAACTTGCGCTTTTTTTGACAATGCTGACTAAAACTAATCTTTTTCTTCAGGATATTTTAATAAGATTCTGCACTTTGCTTCAAAAGCTGGCACTTGACCAATGATCGGTGGGTCTTTTTTCCTCCTTTTTTTCCTTTCTGTTCCCCCAAACAACTCGGCATCCTGCCAAGCTGAGAGCCTGATGGGAACAGGATTGGTACCATTTGAGGATTGCAGTGTCATTGTGTTATCAGAGAGTATCATTATGGGTGGGTTGGGAAATGTTTCTTGTTATTGAAACATATGGCATTATTTCTCCAGCCTTTAATGTCAGAGTTGGGAATGGTACATTTTTGTGACAATGAACAAATTTTTTTGTCTTGTGCCACTGATAAATTCTAACTGCTGCCATTACCAGTGTTTGACCTGAAGTCTCAAAGGTGATCTTTTTCCTACTGGGTTTAATATGCAGTTTTACTTTTTATTTTCAATGCCTGCCCAGTGCTGTGAGTTGCTGTAATAGTCAACCAATAGTCATTGATTTCAGCGGTTATGGTGTATTTTAAACTCTTAGGCAGACCATGGAACAGCTGACAGAATTTAATTAAGTCACTTGAGAAGTAAATAGAAGTAAGAACAAGTGAAAATTTTCAAAGAAAAAAAAGACAATCAAACTGCATTAATATTTCTTCAGGGATTCAGGCTGATTTGTTAGTACCCATATTCTGAGATTTCTCTAGAGTAGCCTGTAAATTTCTATGGAAGCTCTGTTCCCTGAGGTTCTATGCAAGATGGTGTGTGAGGACTCAGTTACTATGCTTGGGGGCACAAGTCAGGAGGTGAGGCTTTTTTTTGACTGCTGTGTTGGTTTGGAACAACATTTCCCCAAAATCCAGCTCATTTAATAATTTTTCTTTGGGGGAAAAATAGATTTAAAAAAAAGGTCAGAGGTCTTTTGAATGAGTATAATTTGATGTTTTATTGCTTTGTGATGGTGATTTTTAGTCAGCTGCTCATAATTTTATTGAAGGCTTGGAGTTATTATGGAAGGATCATGTTACTCTCAACATTGAGTGACTTGGCAGAACAGAATTGTTTATAAATAATTCTATTACACATTATTTATCTTTGTACTGCGCAGCATAATGATCAAGAAACCAGTGAGATACAAAGTCATTGCTGTGGGTCTTCACTGGGTGAAGAATTGCCTGGCTTGCAGGTCTCCAGTACAGTTTAGCTGGATGCTTATCAAGTGGGTGCATGTCTGGTGGAAACCGTCTGCATTGATTTGTTAAGTCCTTCGCTATTTGAAATTAAGTATCAAAAATAGTTTTTAGGGAAGGAGTGATCAGTGAAGGAGAGAGATTGCGGATATAAAAATGTAATTGTCTAAGCTTGATGAAAGCAAGGCATATTTTCATGAAGCTGGTGGAGTTCCATGCGCATAGATCACGCACCAAGATAAAAGGTCCAGGTTGACTTTGAAAGAAATCAGAAGTACACTATGGCATTTTTATGAGTTTATTCCTTAGATTATTTGGAAGATTAAGGGTAAATAAATCCTTCAATGAAGAGCTCTTTAATTAGGTATGTCGAGGGGGGGTTAGATTGGATATCAGGAAAGGTTGTTCCCCCAGAGGGTGCTGGGCACTGCCCAGGCTCCCCAGGGAATGGGCACGGCCCCGAGGCTGCCTGAGCTCCAGGAGCATTGGGACACTGCCAGGGATGCCCAGGATGGGGTTGTTGGGGTGTCTGTGCAAGGCCAGGGGCTGGGCTGGATGACCCTTGGGGGTCCCTTCCAACTGAGGATATTCTGTGATCCTATGGAAAGATAAAATGCACTCCAGTAGCTGGAAAGCAAACCCAGCTGAGACTGGTCCATCTTTTTTTACATGTTGTGTGAGTCACTGGAATAGTTTAACAAGGGCTCTGGATTTCCCTATATTGGAATTTTTAAATGAGATTGGATGCTCTCCTAAAAGATATGTCCAAGTCCAGCCAAAGCTATTGGACTTGAAGGAGGAAGTAGCTGAGGGAATTCTTATGCCTTGTGTCAGATGAGTGGATCAAAGTGGCTTCTTTTGGCATAAAAAATGGAAGTTACAGGCAGATTGCCATGCAGGATTTTGTTGATTTGTTTACCTTACGGATTTCTTTGAAAGGCTGCATTTTGATTTGGAATTTTCCCATTAAAAATGATATCTTCTCAGGTTCCCCAGGTGATTTGACCCAAATAGTACAAAACAGCACAGGTTGCCAAAACCCTACATTCTCATGTACAAAAAATGAAATTGAAAGGGGAAAAATTGCAAGACTGATGGGTTTTTTCTATAATAATCTTTATTCCTCCCACCCTGGTAAAAATCCATCACGGGCATGTTCTAGACACATTCTACCACATTAGCATGTAAAGCTAAAACACATCTCGATCACTCAGAATTATTTTTAATTGGATACTTATGAGCCCACATTCCCATGAGATGAAACTGGAACAGAATTACTTTCACACATTTCCATTGTAGCAGTATGTTTAGAGTCCGGGGGTTTTGCGTTCCTACGTAACGTCTGGCATTTAATCAGCACTGGGAGAGTGTCTTATTCTTTGGTAAGTATGTAAATAAGCTATTGTTTTGGGAGTAAAAGGAGAAAAATGCCATAGCTTGCCTGAAGAATTCAGGAGAATGCTAACAAAATGTGTGTCAGGCTGAATATACTGAAACAGCTTATAGCTGAAAGGAGAAAGAATTTATGCTCATCTCAGCCAGTTTTATGCTTAGACTAAAAAACCTTGCAGAGGTTCAGCCTCTCCATTGTCTCTGCTGACTTCCCTGGGTGCACTTCTCCAGCAGCTTCCTTATGTCACTACCACTGGCAGCAGGGAGTGCTCTACAGGTATTCTTGGCTTTCTCCATCTAGGTGATGCACTGGTGTCTATTTGCATTTCCCCAACAGCATTGCATGAACTTTGACTAGAGAAAGCAGTTTTACAAAAAGTGTAATTAATGCCTAAATATAGAAAATTATTTACTTAGAAAATAACAAACATATGTTACTGATTCAAAACATCTTCCAATTTGTCAAATTGCAGTCAATTTTATATTGACTGCAGCTAGAGTTGTCACAATTGATGATTTAGAATAAGGTGTTGGGAGTCGGAACACCTGAAGCATCAGAATGTTTATTATTTTTTCCCCTTATCTACATCTTGATATCAGTTGCGAACTAAATGTTTAAACCACATGCATGGATTTCCTGAGAGAGATCTGCGTGTCTACCTGGACCTGGGCAGTACTCTCAGTACTAAAATATTTTTTTTACTAATTTTTGTTTTGTAATTTTAGTAATTTAGTAAAAATATTTAGTGAAGTACTAAAGAACTTTGCAAACCTTGAATAACAAATGATTCACAAAAAGAACAGTGGAGCAAACATCTTTGCAGATGTGTCCTGGAGACAGGGATGGATGAGCTTAAGAGATTCAAACTGTGCATATGAACAGTGGTGATGAACAAAATTTTAAGTTTTGGTCATGGTCTCTGAAGGACAGAAGCAGCAAGAGATTAATTTTGTTTAATGTAGAGGACAAGAGGTTTAAAGTTTTAGGCTTTTAAGGCTGGATGCAAAGTGTTGCACTTCATAAAATATATAACATTTTAGTTAAGCAATAATTTTTAATCAATAACCCCAAGAATCAACAGTGCAGTTAATAATGAGAGAACCTTACAACATACTTGTAGCTTCATAGGAGGCTTTCATTTAATAATTTTTTAATTTGGTTAGTGGGATGTTGTGCATAAGAAGGATGTGGTCTGCTGATCAGGAGTGGTCTGCTGATGTGGGACTGGTATGTTAGTTTAAAAGTGATGAGTCCAGGAGATAAACCTTATATAGTAAAACTCAGAGGTTTTTCCCGTAATCCCAAATTGTCTCAAAGCAGATATTGTGATATGTGCTGCAGAGATGTTCTGCACAGGAGCCACAGGGCAGACCTGCTTAGTGAAAATACCTGAGGGGCTGGTGTGGATAGCATTAGATGGAAAGTTCGGTTTCTTTTAAATAAAAAAAATCTTCTTCATTTAATATTTGTTTAACAGTATAAGTGATTAGAGGCATCATCCTCATGGTTCTCCTTCTGAAGTAGTTTCGGGTGGTCTCTCAGCTGCCCAGATGTTGAATCTAAATCGGTGATTCTTCATTAAATAGGCAGGTGAAATAGGCAGTGAGGAGTCATAAGCTCAATACAACAGAGGCAGAGTCCCCGAGCTGCTAGGTCCTGCAAACCTGGCCTGGGTCCCCACGTGGCTGGAACAGGATGGGGAGGAGAGGAGCTGAATGGAGAGAGCAGGGAACATTGCTGACCTGCTTATTGAAGGTGTAGCACCTGAAAAATTTGCGACAGGCATCCAGATCCATTCATACCAACCTAAGTGACCCAAACCATTCCAGATTTGCAGAATTAATAATGCTGCAAGAATGACTCCTTCTGTTCTTTTCATTTCCGGCTTCTGTTGAGAACATCTGACAACAAGAACTGTTGGTCCTCTCACATTTTGGTATCACCCTTCCTCACCACAGCCTATTTGACCCAGAAATGCAGAGAGAGACTTGGGGGGAAGAATTAGTCAGCTCTTAATTCCAATCCTCCAAAGGATTGATTTAAGTTGTGTAAGGAGTTTTTGGATCCCCACTCTGCAACAGGATGTAGGGGGCGAGAGCTGTGAGCTATTCTTAAGTGGTTTTGTTCTTTCGTGTTTGTAAGCTGAATTTATGAGAAAACATTGATGAGAATGCTCCCACTGCAGCAGCCACAGATCAGAAAAAACAGTGGGAGAGGAAAATAAGAACAACCACAACTGGTTTCCAAAGATGACTAATCCTGCAGCCCCAGTGTAACCTCCAGGACAGTGATTAGCATTTGGCTTTTCTTCTGCTGGAAAAGTTTTCTGAGGCGTCAGCCTAGCTGAAAACTGGTTCAATACATGTAACTAATGAAAGAAGATTTTAAAGTTTTAGTGTTCCTGCCTTGTGCACTTGGTTGCTTTAAATGCTTCTAGGTGCATAACGTGCAGTATTACATCTTGCCTGTGTTCTGTAAATGAGGAAAATCAAGTGTTATAGCTAAGATATAGTAAGGTACTTCTAATGGACCTGTCAGCAGTAGTGTGATAGGGTTTTTGACTTCCATTTGGTGAAAATTCAGTGATTGCTCCTCAGTTTTGCAGAAAACTTTTAAGGGGATTCAACATAAATGTTTTCACTAGAGTGCAAAAAGATGCAAATCCTTGCTTTTAATGTGACATTCACCTAGCAAGAATTAAAAATTGGTGATTATAAAAACTCCCAACCTAATAAATAAAATCAGATCTTTCTAATGCTGCATTCTTGTTATTAATCAACAAACCATCCTCTTGCTGCTGCAGGATTTTTACCGTGAAGTATGTCTTCTGTATTTCCCAGAGTGCTTTTTATTGCAGCTGTGGCTTTACAAGTTTCTACATTGAGTTGGTATTCATTCCCAGCAGGCAGTTTTCCTTGCATTTTGTTGTTTATTGAGTGGTGCTCAATGATTGTGCTCGATAATTTCAGGGAATCACCAAAGTGCCTGCTTAGGAAGCATCTTTGGAGGTTGTCATGTCATGTCCAGGGTCACCAAGAGTGTTTCCCCAAGGCTACATCCAGGTGATGTTTAATATCTCGAAGGATGGTGACTCCACAAGCTCTCTGAGTAACTTGTGGTTTTTCTTTTATGGTTAAATGCAATTTCCTGTATTTCAATTTGGGCCCATTTCCTCTTGTCCATTTTCTGGGCACCAGTGAGTCTGGCTTTATCATCTCTACACCTTCCCATCAGAATCGCAGAATCGTCTAGATTGGAAAAGACCTTTGAGATCGTCAAGTCCTACCTATGGCCTAACACCACCCTGTCATCCGTCAGATATTTGCACATTCTGAGATCCCATTGAACCTTTTCTTCCCCTGGCTAGTCACAGGTGTCTTAGTTTCTCTTTGCATGTCAGACACTCCAGTCCCTTCATCTTTGTGGTGCTTTGCTGGACTTGCTGCAGTGTGTGCATGTCTCTGCTGCTGGAGAGCCTAGTGCTCCAGGTGAGGCTTTCCAGTGCTGAGCAGAGAGGAGGGATCACCTCTTCAGTGGGCTGGTGATGCTCTGCCTCACATGGCCCATGGTGCCCAGGGCTTTCTGTGCTGCGAGGGCCCATTGCTGATGTACCTTCAGTTCCATGTTCTCCAGGAACCTGGGGGGCCTTGCTGCAAAGTTGCTTTGTGTCTGGTGAACACTCAGGATCTGATACATCCGTTCATAGCTTCACACGGTTTCTCTTGGAGTGTTTATCCAGCCTGTTGTCATCCCTCTAGCAGCACAACTATTGTCTGCATCAGCTTCTCCTCCCAGTTCTGTATCACCTGCAAACTTGCCAAGGCTGTATCCTCCCCCCCAGCTGGGTCGTCAGTGGAGACATTGGAAAACCTTGGTCCCAGAATCAGAGAATGGTTGGAAAAGATCTTTAAAGCCCATCCCATTCCACACTTTGCCATAGGCAGGGACACCTTCCACTAAACCTCCAAGCCCCATCCCACCTGGCCTTGGACACTGCCAGGGATCCAGGGGCAGCCACAGCTGCTCTGGGCACCCTGGGCTAGGGCCTGCCCACCCTCACACACAGCAATTCCTTCCCAATATCCCATCCAGCCCTGCCCTCTGGCACTGGGAAGCCATTCCCTGGGTCCTGCCCCTCCACGCCTTGTCCCAAGTCCCTCTGCAGCTCTCCTGGAGCTCCTTTAGGCCCTGCCAGGGGCTCTGAGCTCTCCCTGGAGCCTTCTCTTGTGCAGCTGAGCACCCCCAGCTCTTCCAGGCTGGCTCCAGAGCAGAGGGGCTCCAGGCCTGGGAGCATCTCCGTGGCCTCCAGAATCAACATATGGGGTGCACCACTTATGGCTGGGTTCCAGCTGGACTTTGTATTGCTGACTGTAGCTCTCTGACCTCTTGAGTTTAGCCAGATTTCTGTCCACCTCCCTGTCCATTTATCTAGTCTCTACTTCATCACTCTGTCACAACTTGGCTTAGTTGTAAAATACCATGATTATCTTGATTTTATCTTTGAGAGTCTTTATACCATTTGTATAGTTGTGCACGTTTACAAATTGCTTCAGCATCCGGGATAGTTTTGGCCTTACGTTAATCCAGATTACACCACCAGGGCTGGGAAAACTCATCTGCATGGGTTTAGTTGTCACTGTGATCTGTACTGGCACTGCTGGGGCACCTCCAGTGCTGGGGACAGCTCTGGGCTCCTCAGGACAAGAGAGACATTGAGAGGCTGGAGTGTGTCCAGGGAAGGGAACGGAGCTGGGGAAGGGGCTGGAGCCCCAGGAGCGGCTGAGGGAGCTGGGAAAGGGGCTCAGGCTGGAGAAAAGGAGGCTCAGGGGGGACCTTGTGGCTCTACACAACTCCCTGACAGGAGGGGGCAGCCGGGGGGGGTCAGGCTCTGCTCCCAGGGAACAGGGACAGGAGGAGAGGGAACAGCCTCAGGCTGGGCCAGGAGAGGCTCAGGTTGGATATTGGGGAAAATTCCTCCATGGAAAGGGTGGTCAGGCCTTGGCAGGGACTGCCCCAGGAGATTTGGAATCCCCATTCCTGGAGGTGTCCAAGGAAGGCCTGGACATGGCACTCAGAGCTCTGGGCTGGTGGCAAGGTGGGCATCAGGCACAGGTTGGACTCGATGGTCTCAGAGGTTTTTTCTAACCTAAATGATTCTGTGATTTTATGGTTCTGTCACATGGGTAAATTGAAATTCAGAACAATGTTTGTACATGCCTAGAAAGACTCTTGTGTCTCTTGTGAATATCCCATTGAAATACCATTTATATTTGATCCCATGGCCTAGTGTTTGTTTCCCAAGCAGGAATGGAATTAACATCCCAGCCCATGACAGTTGGACTTGGGTTTCATACAGTATAGAATATGAAATTTGTTAGTGTTTCCTTTTTCATCATGAAGTCAGTTCCTGAAAGTGTTGTCTTAACTTTGGGAAAAACAGAGAATGACCTGGAACATCACAGAAATGTGTCTTTTTTAAAAGTACATTTTGGGGAGGGCAATGTTTTGGAATTTAGGAGGATTTTTGGATTGATAGAGGCAGAAAGAATTACACAGCAGAATAAGATTTATAAAACTGAGTGGGAGGTAAAGCACAACCTCTTTCTCTGTGGGAAGGAGGTTAATTTCCAAATAAATTGAAGACAATGTAAATTTAATTACTGTGCAGCTTGAAGGACTGGGACTTAAAAGCTATCATGTTAGTTTTTAAGATGGAAAAATATTGCACAACTGCAAGAATGCTGAAATAAATCATTAAATCAAATCTGTGTTAATTGTCTCACCAATCCTGAGACTGGAGGAAGTCTGAAGGCAATAAAATAATTATTCTTCAGAATGAAGAGAGTGGGTAAGGTAATTTCAGATGACAGTGTATGTGGGAAATAATGATGTTTTTCCTGCTGAAAAGTAATGAACAAAAGCTTTAAAGCTTTACCTAAAATAAAACCTGCCTTCTCTTAATTAGGGCTATTCATGCCCATGTAACATTTCTGGATTTCCCCGGTATTGTCTGTAACACCTTTTTCACTATGGAACAGCATTAAAAGTGTATACAGGCAGACTAGAGTGGAGAAACAGCATTTCATTTCAGCTCTGTCAAGGCTGAATTGTGAAACTTGGGTAAGATATGACTTTTGCTAGATATGGAAAGTATTTTTATAAAAGATGAGAGGATTGTCCAAGCTGGGGCTCCTTCAGGATGCTGACAAGCCTTTTCCTGCTGTGAGCTACGATGATTTTGATCACACATTTGTTTGGGAGAACAGTGGTGGTGATGGAGACAAAAGATGGGAGAATTTAGTGCTCCAAACATTTTTCCTTCCTTAAAGGCTTCCAGATGATCTGTTCCAAAACTGTCATCTTCCTGCAACGATGAGTGGTTTGGAGCATTTCAAACTGCCTGTAGTATATTTCTAAATGCTTTTGTACATGCTGGAGACCATGGTATATTCTTGATATCAGTAAGCTGTTCCCTGGAGTTGTGTTTTTAACCTTTCCGGGTCCTTGCTCTACATTTCATGGAATCATTTAGGCTGGAAAGCCCTCTAAAAGCATCAGGTTCAACCATTCTCCCAGCACTGCCAAGCTCACCACTAACCCATGTCCTAAAGTTTCACATTCACAGATCTTTTAAATCCCTCCAGTGGTGCTTCACAGGTTGTTTTTCCCCTTTTTATGGTTTGTTTTTGTGGGTTTTTTTAAATGAACTGTAGAACAAGGGGGAGAAAATCACTAAATACTATGAATTTAGGATGTGATGTTAGGAAGGTCGACTTTACTGTACCTGTAATAAAGGTACATGGAAAATGAGGAAGATGAAAGGCCTTGGCACTATGTCTGAGACATACATAGGGAAGAACATGAGTTCTCTTGACAGGCTGAAGCTACCAAGAGGCAAGAAATAAAGAAAATGAAGAGAAATGTTAAATAACAGGAGTTAAGAAAATACTGTGGGCTGATTTCCCAGGATGTTGGCACAGGATTTACACTGAACTGGGCAAGGGCAGGCTGGGGCTTCCTAAAGCCAAGTTAGCCTCCATGTAGGTCATTAACTGTAGCTTTTTCCATAGTGAATTGCACTCTTATGAAATGCTTCATTATCCCTTGTTTTGTTCAGCTTTCACTGCTGGGTCCTGACTGGATAGTAACATCCTTTACAAAAAATTTAATATTCTTGGTAAATGTTTTCTTTTGATGATGCAGTATTTTTAAGGATGAAAATACCTATCTTTTATTTCCTACCTATTTTGACCTCAAATTTCCTTTGAAAAGTGGTTTATTTATGACAGGCTACCTTTTACAGGTTTGTTTCTAAGAAGTGAAATTCACAGAAATGCAACAAAGGGGATGATGTTGACATTACAGTGAAGCACGTAAACAATTTTTATTTGAGATACTTATTTTTCAAGTACTGTGTTGTTACAGGATGGATTTAGTAATAGATATTAAACTTAATCTTGGTCTTGTATTGAAAACACTCGATATGTTATATTATTTGATGTTACATTTGACATTACCCTGTGTTTTTCTTGCATTTTTCCCTTTTTCAAGTAGTAGTACCTTCATGTGCTTCTGAAAATTTTTAAGCATTTCATCTCTTTCAAAGTATGTGTATCTGCACATCAGTGCCATTTGCAGAGAGGAAAAGTATTTCCAACAAATACCTCTCTGGGAGGAAGGTGTGGGTGTTTTATGTAGGTGCATACACTCAGTCATAGAATCCCAGAATGGTTTGGGTTGGAAGGAAGCTTAAAGTCCATATTGTTCTAACACTCCTGCCATGGGCAGGGATACCCTCTGCTGTCTCAGGTCTCTCCAAGCCCCATCCAGCCTGGCCTTGGACACTGCCAGGGATCCAGGGGCAGCTACAGCTGCTCTGGGCACCCTGGGCCAGGGCCTGCCCACCCTCACACACACCAATTCCTTCCCAATATCCCATCCAGCCCTGCCCTCTGGCACTGGGAAGCCATTCCCTGGCTCCTGGCCCTCCACGCCTTGTCCCAAGTCCCTCTGCAGCTCTCCTGGAGCCCCTTTAGGCCCTGCCAGGGGCTCTGAGCTCTCCCTGGAGCCTTCTCTTGTGCAGCTGAGCACCCCCAGCTCTCCCAGGCTGGCTCCAGAGCAGAGGGGCTCCAGGCCTGGGAGCATCTCCGTGGCCTCCTCTGGACTGGCTCCAGCAGCTCCAGCTCCTTGTGCTGTTGGAGCCCAGGGCTGGGGCAGCTCTGCAGGTGGGGTCTCACCTGAGTGGGGCAGAGGGGCAGAATCTCCCCTCCCCTGCTGCCCACACTGGAGCTCAGCCCAGGGCAGGGGGGTTCAGGGCTGGGGCAGCTCCAGCTCTCACCCACAGCACCCCCAGGTCCTTCTCCCAGGGCTGCTCCAGCTGCTCATCCCAGCCTGGGTTGATCCCGGGGCTTGCCCTGACCCAGGTGCAGCTCCAGCACTTGGCCTTGTTAAACCTCAGAGGTTCCCTTGGACCACTGCTTGAGCCTGTCTGGATAATGTGATACCAGATATTGTAGTGTCAATTTTGAGTTCATTATCAAGTATCATAGCTAAAGTCCTCTGTTCCTTCCATGTATTTCATGTCTGACATGATTTATTCAGGATGGAATGCATAAGTAAAATTTGAAAACTGGAATGTGTAATGAAAACTTCAATATGTACTGGTTTGAATACACTTGCCTTGGAAATTGCAGTTTGTGTACCAAGACTGAACATCCAGTGTGAAATTCCTGGTGAAGGTGTAGGAGGAATGATAAAAATGCAGTTCAGACTTTGGCTTTATACTATTTCATCTCTAACTATGTATTTTGTTCATTTATAGAAATTCACTAAAACAAGATATTTGAGCCAAAATCACTAACATGATAGGGATGGAGGTACTCCACCGAAGGAGGTGATAATATACTCAATATATTATGCTTTTTGCGCTTTTTACATTAAAAATTGCCTTGATCAATATTTAAATTTGACTCAAAGTTCATGAAATAACAGATTAAGGGTTTTTTTAATTCACCATCTTTGTTTCAAAAGTGAAATACAATCTTCAATTGAGTGATTGTGCTTTGTTCATTGTACTTTGTTCTGAATGTAGGGTTATTCACTGGTTTGGGGTTTTTTTTACATTGTCTTTATTCTTTATGTGACCTCAGGCACACTGAACACATGCCATCTAACTTTATCTGGAAGACAAAAAATGCTCATTTCCTTAATAACTATTCTTTTTGGAGCCCATGGTACTCATAAAAGTTCTCAGTGGTTCTCAAGTGCTCGTAGTGAAAACACAAATTACTTATAGATTTGGATATGGGAAAAAGAGATTTCTACCCACTATGAACAGTTAAGAAAGTTATCCACAGATATAAATGTGTTATCTTTCAATGTTTTTTCTTTTTGGGGCACTGGAAGTTTAGAAATGGCCTCATTGTTATGCGAAAGAGAGTCCTTGCATCCAGAAGTATGTTTGGGAGAACATCTTAGCAGTGAGACCTATGTCAGGTTTGAAACTTTGGTCATTAGCAATGGCTGTATTGTAAAATACCGATTGGTCCAACTGATTTTCTTTATTTCTTAAAAAAAATGTTTCCAGTTTGTTAAAATTGTAGGGGTTTTATGTCGATAGGGTAATCGAACAAACGGTAATATTGAGAGACAGACAGCTAGAGGCTTTCCATGCTCACTAGCAGGATCACTGTGGAGAGAGGAAGATGTGATCAGGAAGGACACCTGGCCAAAGAGAAGGTCAGTCCATGAGGAAAACAGTGAACTCCTTCCTGTAGAGGAAGCAGGTCAAAGAGACCTTTAGGACAGGGACTGGAAGAAAGGAGAGGGAAAGGAGACAAAGGCGTAAGACAAATATAGCATTCTCTGTCTGCAGCATGATGGTATGTCCTCCTAGGGGCTTGTTTCTTGTTCTGCTTCGATACTGAAGCTCAAATTTTATGAAGTTAGGTCAAAGTCTGCACAAGAGAAGGCTCCAGGGAGAGCTCAGAGCCCCTGGCAGGGCCTAAAGGGGCTCCAGGAGAGCTGCAGAGGGACTTGGGACAAGGCGTGGAGGGCCAGGACCCAGGGAATGGCTTCCCAGTGCCAGAGGGCAGGGCTGGATGGGATATTGGGAAGGAATTGGTGTGTGTGAGGGTGGGCAGGCCCTGGGCCAGGGTGCCCAGAGCAGCTGTGGCTGCCCCTGGATCCCTGGCAGGCTTGGAACAACGTGGGCTAGTGGAAGGTGTCCCTGCCCATGGCAGGGGTGGAGTGGGATGATCTTTAGGGTCCTTTCCAACCCAAACATTCTATGACTCTGATATTGTTTCCAACCTCCAGAGGAGATTGCAATGAACAATTAATTAATTATAACTCTGCCAGGGCACTGAAATCCAAACTCTCACTGAGCCCACGAGGCTGCGTAAGGAAGGATTGATGCCAGGGGTAAGCTATGTGAGGGCTCCGGGTACAGCACCAGGGCTCCAGAATCCCATTCTGCTAAACCTTAGAAGAAAGACGGCTGTTAGCAGCACACATACCCTGTGACCTGCCTACAGAACAAGTCTCTTAACTCCTAAAGTGGGCTCAGATTCTTTCCTGTAAGAATGAGTTCAGAGGGCACAGCAATTTTCTTTCCAAGTGTAGCAAGCACCCAAATACATATGTGCATGCACACCCAGTGTGTTTGAACAAAGCTGTGCCAAATCCAAGCAGCTCAAAAGACAGGGATTTGGACCTTAGGTGGCATGACAACAGTGTCTTTCTAATTTTTGTGTTCCTATTTCTTTGTTAGGAGTCTGTTGTTGGGGTTTTGGGTGGGAGTTTTGCTTAGGATGCTTTCTCCAGCAATTTCCTCTGATTCTCACCCACAGAGTTTTCGTCCTCATTCAAGGCAAATGTCATTTGTCATCAGCTATGAGACAATTACCCTATTGAATTAGAGCAAGTAGATGAAATGGAAATATTGTGGACTCTTGATATTCTTATGAAATAGTAACAGGACAAACACAGGGGTCATTGAAAGGAAGCGCATGCATACCTTGAGACACCTAAAACAGGTTTTGTGATTTTAAGCTCAGAATAAACCTTGTATTTAGTCTGAGTTTTGCAAACATGTATTCTGTTTATACTGGATTACACACATTTTCCTCCCTTAGCTTTCAGCCTTTCGGAATTTAGTTTCCCACTTGCCACTCTCTTTATTACAGAAGAGTACAGGAGAGAGGTGGTGCTCAGCAAAGCACTACCCTGTCAAAATCAGCATGTTCTATAGGATTTGCGTCCATGGAATTCAGTCCGTGGTAGATCACGGTCTGCTTATTGAGTTTCTATTTCAGTACAACCTGGAGTTGGGTCCCAGCCCGACTCTGCCCTGCAAGTGGAATTACAAGGATGTTATTTGGCATGCCAGACAAAAGGGGAATAAAACGATCTGTACCAAGATACAGGGGGAGGAATTTATTGCTTTCTGTTCCTTTTACTTCTCTAGCAATAGGAGCATCCATTTCCCAACATTGGCTGGAAAGTGGCCATGAGATGCCAAACAATTTATGCCTTCAGTTGAAAAATACATTTCCTGGTCTCTGGAAATTAAACTCTCGGCTTATTTTGTAAATATTTACTTTTGTCTTGCCACATCAAATTCCTTTCTTCCATGTTGCTTCTAGTGTCATTATCTTTCTAACTCCATTTTAGCAGGAAATCCTGTTCGTTAATGCAAGGCCTCCCTTAATTGTTCTAAGTTGTTTCTGATTTTGCTTATATACCTACAAGTGTATGGTGACTTCATGTTTTTCCACTTAATATAACAATATTCTCAATAATAATCTATCCTCTGTGAGGGAGAATTTTGTATGGCTTTATAGCACATAACTTACAGATCTCTGCTCATATGTTAGCAGTGGCAGATAAAAGAGTACTCTAAAATTAATGAGATATTTTGTCATGAAGATATCTGGAAGTATATTATTTATTATTATCAAGTTTACGATTGTAGAATTAAACGAATGGCCTTTTATGTCTGCTGTTTAACAGTGAGATGGGATAGAAATAATTTTCTTACTCAGGCTGCATTAAAACCATTTGTGATGCCAAGAGAGCAGCTCAGGCGAATGACTTTTTACATGGGCAGAAAGTGACAGGACAGCTTTAAACTGACAGAATGAAGGTTCAGACTGGATATCAGGAAGAAATTCTTTACTTAGAAGGGGAGTTGAGGGCCTTGCGCAGGATTCCCAGAAAAGCTGTGGCTGCCCCTGGATCCCTGGCAGTGTCCAAGCCCAGGCTGGATGGGGCTTGGAGCAGCCTGGGCTAGTGGAAGGTGTCCCTGCCCATGGCAGGGTTGGCACTGGAGATCTCTTCCAGCACAAATCACTCAGAGGTTCTGTGGTTTAGGATTTGGCCTGAAATTGCTGGCAACTGAGGCACACAGCCTGCTTCCAAGAGGATGCAAACTTTTATTTTTGAGAATGCACAAGATAAAAAAAGCAGAAAAAAGTCTGATCACTGTCCAGCAAAATTGGAACATGGCAATACCCTCCTCATGTGAACCTGTTACTGTCTGGGAGTATATTCTTTTCATTCCCTGATCCACTGAACACTCTTTGTCCGTCAGTGTGGCCCTGCAAACTATGTTATTTACATCCATGATGTTTGTGGAGTGTGTACGCTGTGAGTTTCTCAGTTTCATATTGTCCCTACAAGCCAGATGGACCTAATAGTAAATCTTTATTTAGCAGAATTTAGTCATTTTTCACTTTACAAGATTAGAAAGAAAGATGTAAAGTGTGTTCTTACTTTCCATTTATTCTGTCATTTAATATTTTAATTGGTTAGGTTCTGTTCCCTGGGATCCTAAATGTCCCCCAGGCTTTAGAGTTGGGCTCAAATAAATAAGAGCAGTGCCCCTCTATGGAGTAAATTGCCCTGTGAAGGCCTTGGAGTTCTCCATGGCTATTGTCTCTCTTTATTTCTATTTATGTGCCATTGTAGCTTGGATAATTTGAATGAAGAATGCCTCAAGGGCTCTTTAGTAGACATGAGCGTGGGGGACTTAGGGATTTTTCTCTGCATTTATTTGTACTAAATGGATTTCTCACAGAGCACTTCTCCATCTCTCACAGACAGGCACTTGCTTACAACCTGTCCCACATACAGGTCTATGGGACAATGCATTTATTGTATTTCAAGTGGACCAGCACAGTGCATCTGTTTTGTTCTGATGTCTGGTATGACCCTTCACAGACCTTTATTCAACCAGATGGACATTTCAGGTTCTCTGCTTTGAGATGTCTGTGCGGGCACATATCTGTGTGTAGAATTCTTGTCCCACAGCACACACTTATTTTTTGGTGTAATCCTTTCAAAAAATAGGTCAAACCCAAGAAGTGTTCCCTACATATACAGGAATCAAGGTATGGTTTTAACTTCTAGATGTCATATTTCAAAAGTAAAATATTTTTAGAGATTTTTTTCTAATATGATTATGTGGCATTGTAAAATCCTTTTGTTTAGAAGGAGTGTTTTTTGTGTAAGAAGGTTTTGGTGTTTGGGGCTTTATATTTAATTCTATAAAATAGAGAACAGTAGTACATTTGACTTGTATATGGGAGAAGAGAGAAAAAGCAGGACGGAGTTTTGCTGAATTGTTTGAGAACATTCATCCTCAAATTTTTTGATCTATGGAACTGTTTTTTTTCCATCACCAGATACTGTTTTGTGTTTGTGTGCTGTTCTGTTTGTTTGCAGCACTTCTGAACTAGGAGGGCGAGCAGAAAAAATTCAGAACATCTGAATTTCCAAGCTTCAAATAAATTCTGTGGAGAGGCGCTTTAATCCTCAAGTAGTTTTTCACTCACTTCGTGTAGAATATTTCTAGATATTCGGATAAATAAAAATTCACCTTTAGAAGCTCAGTTGTGGTTTGAATTGTGAGAAATCCAATCCTTACCCCTTCTTGCTGTCATATAACCTGATCTGATTTTCCTCTGCTAATGTCATGAGATTGTTTCTGTCCGTACCCCTTTTTTTCAGGCTTCCATCTCTTTCTTTGTGTCACAGCATCCGTCTAAGCTCTCGTCTCATGCTCTAGGTATTGAGATTTTCTTCTTTCCTCGCGGGTTTTTCTTCCCTCTCTTTCATTGCTTTGACAATGCGAATAGGAATTTATTGCACCTTGAGCCTGGCTTCAGCCTCCTTTGTAAGAGAGATCTATACCCATGTAATGATAGTTTAGTTTCTGTTTCAATACCTTTTTTTTCCCTTTTTATTCTTGTAGGATTCTCTGTAAGCAAGTTTCCTTTCTCCATTTGCTTATTTTTGGTTTTTGGTCAAATCACTCTTTCATCTTTTCTTAAATCCATTGAATAAACGAGTTTTCAAGCATTTTGTGGAGAAGTCTGTTTTCTGGTTTAGAACCTTTGCACTTTTAAATTGTTTCAAAATCTTTCGGACAGGATGCCAAGGGCAGTTGCTGCACAGCACAGCTTTACTGGATATAGAATTATAGAACTGTTTTAGTTGGAAAGGACATCTAAGTTTGTGTCCAACTCTGCCCCCAGCCCTGCCAGGGCCGCCACTGACCCATGTCCCCATGTGCCACATCCACAGCTTTTAAATCCCTCCAGGAGTGGGGATTCAGCCACTGCCCTGGGCAGCTGTGCCAGGGCTTGACAATCCTTTCCAGGAAGAAACTTTTTCTGACATCCAAACTAAACCTCCTGGCACAACTTGAGCCATTTCTACTTGTCTTATCATTTGTTATCTGGAATAAGAGACTGACACCCACCTGGATCCAGCCCCTTCCCCAGCTCCATTCCCCTCTCTGGACATGCTCCAGCCCCTCAATGTCTTTCTTGTCGTGAAGGGCCATATTTTTGTTAAAACCAAAGACAGGTACTCCTTCCGCAGCCTTGTTGCATTAGGGGCAGCTCTTTGCTGTCTCGTGGTTCTTAGTTACTGCTCCCAGGGTGAAATCCTTCATACTTAGGGAGCAGCTTAGGTTGTTTGTTACTGCATTAAATCTCAGCAGGTTTATTTGGTATCCAACTTCTTGATAGGGAAATAAAAATTAAATTAAAATATCTTTTATCTTCATTTGTAATTCCTGTAATGACTGTGCCGTTTGCAATGTTAAACCATAGTATTTTATAGAATCACTGAATATCATGGGTTCCACAAGGCTCATCCAAGTCCAACTCCAAGCACTGCACAGACACCCCAACAACCCCATCCTGGGCATCCCTGGCAGTGGTGTCCCAATGCTCCTGGAGCTCTGGCAGCCTCGGGGCCGTGCCCATTCCCTGGGGAGCCTGGGCAGTGCCCAGCACCCTCTGGGGGAACAACCTTACCCAATCTGACCCTCCCTGGCACAAATTCGGGCCATTGGCATTTCTTTCCCTTTGATGTATATCAATATGTGTCACCTTACATATTCTCTCTGTATGTTGAAAGTATTTTGGTAGCTTGATCAAGTGTTTAATAGCTTTTGGTATTTAGGAGGGCCAAGAATGTCTTCCTTTTTGGCCCTATTAAGAATATTTTTGAGACTGTTGGGATGTCTTAGTTCATATAATGCATCCCATTTTACTTTTTTATTATTCAACTGTCTTAATTAAAGAAGAAATCCCATGTAGAACAAATATAAATGTTGTGTCAAGCCTGTTACAACAGGGGTACTATTGTGCTTTGTTTTACTTCCAGTCTCACTGAAAGAGTATTGAGGTGTATTTCTCAGTGCTGGTGACATACTCTTCAGACTGGAATGAGTCTGACAGTCATTGTTCCAGTACTATGCTCAGGACAAACTGGCGTGTCATTATCTTGGAGCATCCTATTTACTTCCTTAAAATAAAGTATGCTGTTTTCCTTCTCATTATCCAAAGCTTTCAGAAAGGGTTTTAGCAAATTCTAACTTTGAATTTCCTTTCAACTTGTACTTTTAATTCCCATATATATTTTTCCTTTTTTTTTTTAAATAAAAGCTGCATTTTATGCATTCTTTTTTTGATGTGAAAAGTGTACTTTATGACCTGTTTCAAACTGATCATTCTTTTTGAGGAACTTTTTAAATAAGTCTCCTTATTGGCTTTTTTTTTTGGGGGGGGGGTTCTACAGGCTTTGTGGAGTTGACTTTCTGAAAGTGTTAAGTTCATATATTACTGGCTTGAATTTTATTGTGTGTGCAAATAGCACTTAATCAATTCACTGGCATTTAAGCAACCATTACTCTTTAGTCGGTATTAATTTTTTTATTTATTGAAGTTCAGCCCTGAGTTAAATTAAAAACTGCTGTCTACAGGGAGGTAAGAAACCAATGTTGTTTTTAATTCCTTAAAAGCAAACAACCACAGAACCTTGAGATTGTTGTTCAGCCTTGAGTCTTCCTTGTTGGCTGAGCACATCCCTGGTGTGATTTGATGGCCTGTGATGGATCACATTATCCCACAATGGTATGGGTTGCAAAGATCTTAAAGATCATTCTGTTTGTGGTCAGGGGCACCTTCCACTATCCCAGGTTGCCCCAAACCCTATCCATCCAGGCCTTGGACACTGCCAGGGACCTTGAGAGTTCCAGCTGCACAAAACTTCTCTGGGCACCCTGTGTCAGGGACTCACCACCCTCACAGCCAGGAATTTCTCCTGATAATGCCAGCTGATGATTCCTAATCTTCCTAACAGATGCCAGCTGTTACCTCATCTTACTCTTATTCCAACTTGCTGTTTTGCTTGCTAAACATTGGCCTGCAAGTACTTCTGTGAGGGGAAGACGAGTTGGGGTACCAAAATGTTTTCATTGTTCCGAACATAACTTTTTATTATTATGAAACATCCATAATGGGTGAGATTGAAGGGCTATTGAGCTCCATAGCCTGCCTGACAGTCGATGGAGAAGAATGGGTGAAAGAGGACAAGTATTCCAGTAGAGAAACCCATATTTTTGTCAGCCTGTGCACGCTGCCCTCAGTGACCACTGAGTACATGCATTTTTGTGTTCGATCTTGACTTTGTTGGGCAAAAATAGACATGAGATGAAGACACATGAGGGAAATTTGGGAGACAGTGTCAGTTTCTGTTGTGGATCTTGTACCTTGTTGTGGAGAGGGGAACAACCTTGTTATGAGCATTTTTACCTTTCTAAAATTGCATTATTCATGCCTTGAAAATCAAAAACAAGCCCAGAACCTTACAGACACTGGAGATGTGACTGCTGCAAAATCAAGCATCTCCTTTAGAATGCAGCATTTATTGATGATGAAAGATATTTATGAGCTAAGTTTCATACAAATACCTTTTGAGGGTTGTAACTAACTCTGTGCTGAGACTTTAAAAATTAGTCTGATATTTATCAAGGTGGTTTTCAGAGCTAGGGACAGAGGCATAATAATATGTGAATGACTTGGAACTGATGCTTTACACCAATTCAGGAGGCAGCAGTACTTCCTTAGGAGCTCCAAATCCATTTGTTAAACATAGTATCTGGCCCATATTTTTTTCTTCTTTGTTTAGCTGTAGTGTTTCTATGGAGCTCTTTGAGTTTGCAGTTCTGTGCATTTTTATTTTGAAAAATTTAGTATGAAAAATTTCCTCCATGTGTCCCTGCCCTTGCGCGTATCTAAGGGATGGTCTTTGGAGAAGGATAACTGCTGGATGGATGAGAGAATTGTGCTAGGAATTTTTAACCTGGATATCTGTGTCGTGGCAGTGGTCCCACAAAGAAGTGTCTCAGCGTGGTGCGAAGGACATGAGCTTGTGGCAGGAATGCAGAAATTTGCAAGGGGAAAGACAACAAAAGCCCCTGCACTGCTCCTTTGGAACTAGAACTCTACTTATAGTGCATTTAATTATTAACAAAAA
>VZRF01003067.1:82288-110716 GCA_013396875.1 Vireo altiloquus | reverse complement strand
AAAAAAAAAAAAAAAAGTAAGGAAGATACAAAGAAATAATTTTTCCGTCTTTTTCCTTTTTACTTCTTCCCAGTTCTCTACATTTCTGTCAGGATAAATCATTTTACTTTTTGGTATTGTGGTTTCATGGAGAGTACCACTGTATGTTCATTTTCCTCTTCACATGCACTGAACACTTGAACTTTCTAAAACCTTGATCCCACTTCTTTGTTTATATTTAAATTTCATTTAAAGCCAAAATGCTGTATTTTGGAGAAGAATCTACTAGTTGGAAATCATCTTTATTCCAAATTCTTCCTCTTTGTGAAATTATCTGTATCTTCTAGAGCAGACACCAGATTTAACCTGATTTTGCTGCACCCCACCTTAAGCATCACCAGATTGGTTTTAAGTGATTATTTTGTCTCCACAGCACTAGATGGTGCTGATGACAGTATCTCTGAAATCTGAATCTTCAAAGATACCTATGATTGCAGAAGTAGTGCTGCTGTTTCCTACCAAGGACCCGTTTGCAGATCCAGTTACTGATCTGAACAAAAATTTCAGTCTGTGAATGCAATAACAGAATATGGGAGGGGGGAAAGGTAGAAAGCTACCAATATATCTTAATTTCTGTGTTGCTTTTTCCCCTTTTAACGTGGAATGTTCTAGTGGTATTGACTAATAGCTGAGAGTTGGTGTAACTAATTCCTCATAGCATTGAGGAGTGTTGGAAAAGCCTTTTCCTGAGGCTCTTGACTAGCAGTGGGGTGACAAGCACTGATACTCCAAGGAATCCACTCCTACCGTCTGCGAAGGTTATAATATGAATGGTACATTACAAGTTAAAAAAATTCAGGGGACTTCTCCCGGTGCTGATCATCATTTTTGAGGCTGAAGAGCCTCGCAAGCACCTGCCCTCAAACACTGATCCAGCTCCAAGAAATGGAGGCTGCCTAGAATATAATATTGAGGTAGATTTTGCCTCTTGTACGTGAATTTTGTTCATAGAACCACAGAATGGTTTGAGTTGGAAGGGATCTTAAAGCTCATCTGGTCCCACCCCCTGCCATGGGCAGGGACACCTTCCACCATCCCAGGTTGCTCCAAGCCTCATCTATCCTTGGACACTGCCAGGGATCCAGGGGGAGCCACAGCTGCTCTGGGCACCCTGGGCCAGGGCCTCGTCTGTCACCCTTTTGGTGCTTGTTGATCAAGCCAGCCTTTCCACCCTCTAAAACACACACAGTCATCCTAGGAAAACCTGATAGAGTCCTGTAATGCCCCAAAAAGAAGTAAAGAAGTCCAAATGACATTTTTAAACACTGAAAGCCCAAAAACATCTGACACCCAACAAGAGCAAATGGCCTCAGGTTGCACCAGAGCAGCTTTAGAATGGATATTAGGGAAAATTTCCCTGTAGGATGGACTGTTCTTTCACAGGCTGCCTGGGGCAGTGTTGTGGTCCCCATCCCTGGAGGAATTTAAAAGCTGTGTGGATGTGGCACTTGGGGCTGTGAGTCAGTGGCCTGGGCAGTGCTGAGGAATGATTGGACTTGATGGTCTTGGAAGCTCTTCTAAGACAGGAATGAGTTTATCTGTGAATTGTCAGCCATGTTTGAGCTATCCAGGGCTTTAGAGGAGTATCTGACTCCTTGCTGCTGCTGAGCATTAGCTGGTGGCTTATGCCTACTGCTGCTGCTTCCACCATTCTCCTTGTAAATCAGATTACACCACCCTCTGTGAGTGCCATTGCCATGCTTTTTTCCAAAATGCAAGAAAAATTTGTTTATTTTTCTGTATCTGTATGGACCTCTGATTTAACAGACTATTTATTAAACTAAGGTAATCCTTTTTTCCTTGACTTAGGCCAAAATAAATTTCAAAATAATATATACTAGTAAAATGCAATAACTCAGCGTTGAAATACCCAAAGCTTTTGTCATATATTTGTATTTCTCCTGTCTAAGTGATTAGGTTATTAGGATGGATAACACATGAGATACTTAAGTGTATATTACAATGTATTACATGAGGTGCTGCAATTAAAAATTGCATTCTGGTGAACACAAACTAGTTGTGAACTAAAATTGCATGTATACCATTCCTTCTGTAACTGTTTGACTTTTAAGAATTTAATCATGAACGTAAAATGTTCTTCAGATCATATATGTTATAGAATATTTCTGATTCAAAATTTGCTGTTACTCACCCATGTGTTAAATAAATAAATAAATAACTAGAGTGCATTGCATTCTAAAAATTTTATATATATAGTAAGACTTATTTTCTTACTAAACAGTCTATTTCAGGACATTATTGTGAAGTTATTTTAATTTTTTTTTCCCAGTCTATTTTCTCTGTTGTCTAAAAAACACAACAAAGTGCTGGAGCAAGCCACGCAGTCCTTGAGGGGTTCCTTGGGTTCAAACGACTCTCCACTTCCTGATTATGTGAGTATAAAAATGAATGTTGTAATGGATGCTTCGAAATTCAAGTCATACACCCATAAATCTGCAAAGAATTCTCAGTGTGGCAGCTGAGCAACCACCGACATCAAAATACAGGAACCTGTATGAATGATATCATGTCTGAAACGTCTCTAAAAACAAGAATTACACTTAGAAATGGCAGAACAAAACCACAACTATTCAGAGGGAAGAGACTTACTGTCAACTCGTGCTTTTCAAGCCAGTTGTAATTCAGGATATTCAAATCACACAGTTGAAAACAGCATTTTTAAGACCTGGACTCTAGCATCCATAGAATCTTAAAGTGCCTAAAAATGATTGAAAACAATTCCCAGTGAACCTCTGGGGGAGTACTGGAGTCATGGGGCAAATTAGTATGTTCTGAATACATGGATACTTACAGTTCCCTTCGTTTGCTGAGCCAATGCACACAACTAGGCAACAATTTTGTATTTAATTGCACAGCTTGTTGGGAAATCTCTACTTAGGGTAGGAGACGTCTTGTGAGGACTTGAATAATACCTTTGTACTGCTGAAGTACCTTTGATCTGTACTAATTTAACCCTCACTGCAGTACTGTGTGAAGGAAAGAAAAGTTGATTTATCAGATGCTTGTGACTTTTGAGGATGAAAATGTAACAACTCTTTTATTTTCAGGGCTAATGCATATTCCAGAACATGCCTGCCTGAGACTTTACACATCCTATTACCCTTTAATTTTTATAGCATTAAATATAAAAATAAAACATGATTTGATATAATAGCTTAATGCTTTAAATAAGGAAACGGCATCATACATGTCTGTAATGGAGCACATCTAAATAAGTATATCTATTTATGTGCATACACACATAGGCATGTAATAACATATATATGAAAATATGTATTTTTAGGTGTGTGAGAATACAATGCTTGAAAAATGTTCTACAGGTTTTGGAGTTCTTTTTAACTTGCGGCGTGTAAACAGTACTGCAGTTAAAGAATGGCCCGGGGAAAGGCTTTCTGTACAAAGTTGTCCCCTTACATACAGAGACAGCTGAGCAATACAGCTGACAGAGCCGGGAAAGCTCCCTGGAGTACAGCCAAGAGGCTTAAGATACTTCACTGAATTTCTTCTCTTTTCATTGTTGGTATGGTGTAGGGATAGAAGGGAGAAAGAGAGCACTTGGAAAGATTGGTGTAGGAGAGACTAAATTAAGTTCATAGCCTGTATTTTGAAACAATACAGTAAACTATTAACCATGGCTTTCTGGTCCTTTCTTTTTCCTCTCCAAATTGCTCATGTTACAGCTCAGTCTGAAACATAGGCAGTTGGCTAAAAAAAACGTTGAGGCCAGATTTCATCACTTCAGCATATTCTGCTCCTGAAAGTTTGTGTTTATGTTGTGTGTAAGAACAAGGAAGAGCATAGGATCTGAGGGGACTGAAATGTCTGAAGCGCTGAAGCCCAGTCCACATCTGTATCCCAGCATGGAGCTAAGGAAAGGTGTGATTCCAATATTGCCTGCTCTACACAGGTTTGTTTCTTGAGAGGTAGAGGTTTGTCCAATAAGCAGTTATCTTTGCAGGTTTTGCTCGGACCAAATATGTATTTTAAAAATTTATTTCTCACGTTTTTTTTCATTCACTTTAATTTAGGGTCTATTCATTTTCTTACTGTGCTCTGTAGTCCAAAGGGGAATTTGCATGGAACCTGAATCCAAGGGTTAAATCATACATAGAAGTATTCTAGGTGCTGCTTAAGATACTGTCTTAAATTCTGGGTGTTTGAACAGTAGTACTTTTTCTACTCCTGTAAGTTTTTGACCCAATACACAGTCCCTAAGCTTATAATCACTGGTGGTGGTAGGAGTATACTGAGTTCTGCCTTTACCATGTTTCTTAATGTCCTTTTTGTGAGTATCTGCTGCAGTCTGCCATCAGGTCTGTGGTGTACCAGCAGAGCTGGGAACAGGAGTAAGGAACTGACCTAGTTGGCCTTGATACTGTTCTTGCTGAGGTTTTTCTTTTTTTTTTTTAAAAGAAAAAGAGTGAGTTGTTTGATTTATTGAGTGTCCAGGTCCCTTCCTGATAAACTCTTGTCTGTGTGGTGGGATTCAGGAGCAGGATGGAAAAGCCAGCAGGACAGAGAGAACTACCCCCTGTCATTATTACCTCAGACAGGATCCTATGTTAGACTAATTGTTAGACTTATTCTCATACTGATTTGTTTACTTGTTGTTTCATAAGCCTTGTTATTATTCATTGTTTTTATAGCAGCATTGACCTGTTTTGAAATACCACACTTTGATCCGATTGGAAATGGGAAAAGTACGCTTAGGTTTATTTTTCTTGCTTTCTTGCATTCAATGAAAGCGTGTTTTCCAATGTCTTTAGCAAACAAGAAAACTGATAATAAAATAATTGAGAATTTTGCTTCTTTCAGTTCAGATCAAGACATATTACTTAAGTAAACATATCAATGATTTTCTTGGTAATTTGATTACAACCTAATGTAATTTATCAAATCAGAGGTTCTTAACAGCATAACTAGAGACATACTAACTTCTCTTGGGTAGTAGCATGTCAGACATGTTGTTAGAGCTACCATCTACGCCAAAAATTTCTTTTTAAGGATTTCATAGTCTTCTTTATGATTTTTGAGCACTTCCCTTGCTTATTAAACTACTGCTGGTAATTAGAGAGTCTCCTTAACTCTTTCTAGGGAAAGAATGGATGGAGAAGAAGAGAGTAAATTTTGATTTTTGGCAAATCTGTGTCATTTTCTTGCTGATGTAAGAAAAAACCGAGTTTCTTTAACACAAAAATTTAGGAAAATACAAATCAAATGTAGAAATAGTTTTAAATTAAAGTAGTTTGGCACACATCATCACTTGAGTCTTACCTTCTAAACTCTGGGTTTAAAAAAAAAAAATTTCTAGCCTGATGAAGCTTAAATGTGTTAGGAAAAATTCTAAAAATTATCACACTTAGTGCCAGTATGTTCAGTTATTTAATACATAGGATTGTCATTTAAACAGCACAGTAGATGAAATCCGTCAGGGATAGAAACCTTATAGTGTGATATTGAACTTCTCATATTAATAAATATACTCCCATCAATATGCGGAGAGCCATCTTTTAACCTTCTGTCCAGAATCTGTTGGCTTTTGGAGTTATTTAGATCAGAAATAAGTTCATGTTGGCAATCCAAAGGAAAAAATGTAAAAATTTCAGATGTAGTGAGCTCTCTGTGGGCATGTATATATAAAAAAATAGGTATTTTAATCTATATTTATATATGTCAAGTCTGCAGTAGCAAAGCCTGGTGGTACTGGGAGAGTTCCCAATCAGAGCTGACTTTTCCTGACTCCTTCCCAATCCAGTAAATTTACCCATGTGCAAAGCTGGCTTTCATGGAGGGCTGGAATTCTGCAAATGTTGATGAGTTTTTCTCTCATCTTGATAACCAGAATTAAACTTTGCATCTGGATGACGAGATTTCTGTATTATTTTCTTTTCCCCCTCAGTTTGTGCTCCATAATGAGCTAAATGAATTCCAATATTTAGATTCTTCTTTGATTTTCCCCTGATTTATATGGTAAATAGAAAGCAGCTGTCTGTTTAACCATCTAACTCTTGAAACTCCTAGGCCCCTCGAGCGTCATCTGGAAGTAATGTAGCTTGTAAAACAAAGCTAAGAAGAAAAAGCAATGTTTGTTTTATGTGGGATGAATGAATTCAGTTGGGGTCCCTCTAATGCAGCCATTATGGGGGTTATTAAAAAGCAGTATTACAAAAGTGGTTTCAACAAAAAAGAAATTGGGGGGGGAGCTTATATCTTGTTATTACATTTGATTATATTCAAAGCTCCAAGTACTTCATAAATAGTCCTTCGTTTGAGTTTCCCCGAGAGAGAACCATCCCAGTCTCCCCTCTGTACATCAGTAGATGTTAAAAGGTTCCCCTGCGTCATTTACTTCCTAGGAAGAAATTGTCTGTTATAATTAAGAGCTCCATATTTATCTTAGAAACTTGGAATTGCTAAAGAGTAGGTAAAATCAGCTCCATGAACAGCAGTATTTGCTGTCTTTTAAACTTAATGGAACAGATCTAAAATCTTTTAATGTTCTAGATTCAGTTACATGCAGAGAAGTTAATTTTTAATCTAATATGTAGCAAACAGGTATTTCATTCACTATTGATGTGAACAATTTGACCTTTAAATAAATGCAATGTTTTGAGGGTTAGAACGAGATGATCTTTAAGCCTTCCCAGCCCAACCATTCTAGGATTATATGATTCTATGAATCACAGAGCCCTTTGGAGTGGAAAAGACCTCTAGGTTCATCAGATCCTGTAATATGTTCTGTGCTTGCGTATCTAATATTAAATTAGGTATCCTGCAGCTCTATCTGATTTTTTTAATTATCCAAAGAACAGTTTAATGCAGAGCTCTGTCATCACATGGAAGTGTTTTCCTATAAACGTGTGTTATCACGAAGAAATGGGAAGTCTTCCCTGCGATCATCTGATGACTCCAGTAATGATGCAGAAATGAAATTAAACCCACTTCCAAATAAACTGGTTGGCCATAATAGAGTTAGAGTGATGCAATTAACGTTGTTCAGTTGGTAGTCTGTAAAGTACTGCTCAGTGGTAACTGCTAAGAACGCACAAAATATGTAGAGCTGGATACACTGTTGGCAGAATGGGAAACTTTTGCCTAATTAAATCAAGACTCCTAACTGAGATATGTCCATATTTGTCAAATACAGGAGTGAGGAGAAAAGCTAAGGTAGTTTTGTTTTGTTGGGTTTTTTTTTTTTTTCATAATCTGTTTTTAAAACTCAGAAACCACCTACTTACCACCCAAAGCATTGCCTATCTCTTCAGTGGTTCTTTTGTCTCTATTTTCTTCCATTTCCGAATGCCGTCAAGAAACTCAGTAAGATTTTTCTTTTTAATGCCTTAGCTGTGCATTGGTAATGGTCTAAAAAACTTCAATTTTCCGTGTGAATTTTTAGATTCTCATATTGTCTAGAAGAATAAACTTAAAATGTGGTTATAGAAGAAATTTTTTATTAGGATGTTGTTTACTGAAAGCGTATGGTAAAGCAATATACTACTGGGTGGGTTTTGTGTGGTATGTGGATTCTAGCAGTTTAAGTTGCACTTAATAGGAGAGTCACCTTGTTTTGCACTATAATACCTTCTTTTTGATTACTCTGACTTGATGGCTGATGAAGTAACATTTTCAATATCAGGTTATTCTTGGGTTTGCCTGTCTCCAGTGTTGAGCAGAGAGCCTATAAATACTTTTTCTAAATATTAGTCATAGCCTCCTCCAGATAAATTATATTTTATAGAATATTACTCCTACCTAATCCCCCTATTTTTATATCACCAAAAAATAGCTATTTCAGAATAGACTGAAATAACCAACCTAACCCAAATCTAAAGCGAGCTTTTCTATTGAGTAATAGCTGAATTCTGCAGTTCTGTCTGAATTCTTGATCAGTTCTTTCCTTTAAATGAATTGAAACTTTCAGGAGAAAATGCTGCATAAATTATCCTTTACCAGAAGAACTATCCTGAAATCCTGTGAAAAAGATATTGGTGAAGTTCAATTTGTTTAAACTTCTCTATATTACTATGAAGTACTAGTAGTTATTTGCAGCTGGTTTTTTCATTATTGTGTTTTCATGAATACATTGCTTATGGGCAAAAGATTTTTAGACAAATACTTTGAAGAACATCAAGATAATCTTCAAAAATCTGATGATCTTTCATCACTCAGGAGTTCCACAAAGGTGTCGTTGGTGTCTGGTATTTGCATTTCGTAGATGGTGTTAAGCCTTACTTCACTTAGAAATTCTCATTATTGGAAAGTAAGGGTGAAAATTCCTTTTTTTAAAAGAACATTTACTGTGGCAATAACATCTTATGATCATCTGATTGAAAATCTTCCATTCTTCAGATTTATGAGACAGGAGAACAAATAAGTAGAAGAACTTCTGACATTAGCTGTGCAAACACCTACTACAGTAATTTCAAAACCCCTTGTTTTGCTTGTTGGACACTTTTGAAGTAACCAAACATGAACATCATCATTTTTTACTTATTATTCTCCTTTAACAGTTCTATAGCTTTAGAGCATTGTCATTATTTTGCGGTAAAGGGTATAAATTATGGCATTTGTTCAAATTTTGTACTCGAAACCTATGTTTTTTGATAAAACTGCTTAAATGAGTGGCCTTAAAAGAGAAGATGATTAAGCTGAAGAAGTTGTAAGAGCTTGTCTTATAAATGGATGAGATTCTGGGGTTCCCTCGCACATCCATAAATTAAACAGAAGAATTTTGTATGCTGACTTTTCTCCTGCAGAGCTACTTGGGTTGCATTTGAGAGAATTGGAAACCTGGGAATGCTGGGATTTTAGAATGGTCTGAGGTATAGCTGTAGATAGAAAATGTGATGCATTATTAAGATAAAGCCCTTATAAACCTCTCTATAAAACTGTTTATTACTGCTGTGTAGAACAACATTTGTTTTATTCAGACTAATGACAAGTACTGAAGTGTTTGGATGAAAAAAGGAAAACTACTGATCCCCAAAGCACCCTTCTTTGCAGATGTGGTCATTAGATGCTTTTCCTGCTGCCTCTTTCACATGAGTGGGTTGTTCAGGGTTTCTCAGAAACCAATTATTCACCTGGATGTTCCATCTTGGTCAGACGTCCACAGACAAACAGAACAACCTAATGCAGTAGCTCTCCAAAGAGTAGGATTTATTTTTATAACGGCAATCTATTTCAACATTGCATTAAAACAATTTTCTGGTGTTCCCAACGCAAGGTTTTGATTGAAAAATGTAGTGCTTAAAAACCATAAGTATGTGACCATATGTTACAAACATCCCAGTAATTGTTTTTTTAAACATGCAGCCATATAAAGTAGAGGAAATGGATGAGGAAGAAAGTATGTACCAAACCTTTTAGGCTGTTTGGTACTAAATGCCTAATTGGAATTGGAATTGGAATTTTTGCGTGCTGCTTTTTCTCTATGAGATATTGGCGGAACATGTTGTACCTTCCATTTCCAATTTCTGCTCTTCATATTTTCAGGGACATTTACAGACTAACCAGTGAGGTTTTTGTACATTTTAAGTTGTTGTTTAAAAAAAAGCCATCTATTTCTATCAGTGGGTACTAAGAAGTTATTAAAAAGTAAGCTAACAAAGATCTTTAGGTTCCTTCATTGCAGATACCTGTGATTTGGCACTGGAAAGACAAAAGAAAAAAAAAGAAATTAGGGTAAACCAAGACTCACTGATTTTGAGAAGCATGATGTAAGAGGAAGATGGTGTGCTTCACGTTGGATAAAATAATGGAAGAAGTTATTCAGCTATCGAGATGCTGCCCAAACTGAAACATCCACACCTCAGATGTTGTGTCCAGTTCTGGGCCCCTCAGGACAAGAGAGACACTGAGGGGCTGGAGCGTGTCCAGGGAAGGGAACGGAGCTGGGGAAGGGGCTGGAGCCCCAGGAGCGGCTGAGGGAGCTGGGAAAGGAGCTCAGGCTGGAGAAAAGGAGGCTCAGGGGGGACCTTGTGGCTCTGCCCAACGCCCGGACGGGGGGGGGCAGCCGGGGGGGGTCAGGCTCTGCTCCCAGGGAACAGGGACAGGAGGAGAGTGAACAGCCTCAGGCTGGGCCAGGGGAGGGGCAGGGTGGACATCAGGAGGAATTTCTCCATGGAAAGGCTGTCCAGCCCTGGCACAGCTGCCCAGGGCAGTGGTGGAGTCCCCATCCCTTGGACTGTGTGGATGTGGCACTTGGGAACATGGGTTAGTGGTGGCCTGAGCAGTGCTGGGGGAATGGTTGAACTCCATGGTCTTGAAAGTCTTTTCCAACCTAAACAATTCTGTAATTCTGTAAAATGTTGGAACGGGACCATTTTCTACCTCTACAGCGCCACATTTATTCCAAGTTGTGTCCATGTTACTGAAGCAAGTTAATCTCATCAGTTTACAATTTATCTTCTTGGAGAGGTCCTGCCCCCCTGAGCAGCATTTCGGTGTCTTGCTGAGGGCAGTTCTCTCACTGATGGCTGTTGTTAATATTACCTATAATGTTACACAACTGCTGCTGATTGGCAGTGTGGGTGGCCGGGAGACTGAATGATGGGATGAAGGAAAGGAGAATTTTTTAAAGGGAGTGAGTCAACCATATTAAAAGGCAGTCTTGGTATGAAGTGAATAAGAAAAAGGTATGGAGAAGAAAAATTATTAATATAGACTGAAATTCAAAACCAAAAGTGGGTTTGAGAAAGGGTTGGCTCCTCTCTGCTGCTCATATGAAGTATCACAAGGAGCAAAATAAGCCACTTACTGAGTATTGATTTCCTCATCACCTGGCCTGAAAACAGCATTAAAGAAATGTAGAAGGGAGAATTTATGTTTTGTTTATCCGTATTGACAGGAGCGGATTCTTGTTCTCTGTGAAATATCTTTCTGAAAAACCTCTCAGAAAATGTAGAGAATGTATTTAGAAGAAGTAAAATTTATGAGTCTCTGTTAGTCATTTTTATTGAATTGTATAGACACCGTAATATTTTTCACAGGTGTAATTGAAAATATTAACTTTTGATTCCCTTTCATGTAATCAGCTCCTTCTCTTAATTTTCTCATTTCTTTGTTGATTAGGAACTAAGTGAATTGGGGGAATACATTGCGCATTTCATATGCTAAATCAGCTTTCATAAATAGGAAGTCTTCTGCAGAATGTGTTAATTATAGAAACAATAACCCAGAATTTGGACAAAAAGTGGCACTTCTTAACAAGCTCTTAGTTAGAGGCAGAGAGCTGGGGGTGTTCAGCCTGGTGAAGAGAAGGCTCTGGGGAGACAAGCCTCTAATACATTGCCATTGTTTAATCCTCCTGTATTTGTTATCCCCAGCACTTTTGGGAGATGTCTGATTGTCTTCACTTCTCTGAAACAAAGTTGAGACACGTAAGATACCTTTTCTTTTTAATTGCCCTTCAGATATGTTACTGGAACATGGTGGAGCTCTTCCAGAGCTGCTCTTGTTCATATTCAGGCTGGAGCCCAAGCTGGGTGAGCTGTGACCATTACTGAATACATGACATATTCTCTAAAGACACTGTGTTCTGATGCATTTTTTTGTTGCTATCAAGCTGGTACGGTGTGTACAGAGCCCATTCCACTCTAGCATTAGTGTGTGTGCTAAACCAAACCCTTGACCTCAAAGATAATGTTGGCTAATAACAAAAAACAGCTGTTCTGTTCTAGAGAAAATAAGATGAATTGTAACATTGCGGGTTCAGTTTGTTTTATTCACTGCAATGGGACTCATTATCTGAAGTATATCTGTTCTCCCCAGATAAACTGAGGAGAAAATGGATGTTGTAGTTCCCAAAGGCAGGTCTTTCATCTACTCACCAGCAGATAATTTGTGGCACTCGCAGAGAAATCAGATGCTTACTCAATGCAGCCAAAAAAAGTTATCTGAACAAATAATGACAAGTTTCCCAGTTTCAACACTAATCTTCTAGATTTTGATAAATTGAGTCAATAGGAAAAGTCATGCTATATTCCCATGGGAAAAAGCTTCATGGAGTTTTTCTGATACATAAAATTATTTTTCTGCAATAAATTAGCCATTTTACCATGTGGTAGACTGTTAATTAGAATTTGTTAGAAAACTTAGTGTAAATTATAGGTAATGAGTCATGATCACAAACAGGATTTTGGTGAGGAAGAGTTGAGAGAAGCTGGGATGGATGTGAAACCTACCCATGTGCTTCGCTGTCTTTCAGCAGTAATCTCTCATCTTGTCCCTGTCTGTCACTGCTGTGCTTTATGAACCAGGCTACACAAAATTAACTTTGGTCCCAAAATAGACAAGACTTCATAAATATTTCAGGAAATTTTATTTAGTTGGATAATACAGTTTTTACATATTTCTATCAAGAGCACTTTGCTTCAGCATTTGAGAAAATACCATCTGTTGCTCATAGTTCATTTTGGAACAAGTGCCTGTGTACATAGACTTCTACAACTGTTTTCTGTGAGTTTTGGGTTTTCCACATCTTAGTTGAAGGTTCATTTTTTGGGATTCAGGCTGCATCTGCTCTGTGCTTCCAGAACCTTCAGCAGAGTGGTAGGCAGCAACTTCTGTGTATATCAGAACTGATGCAGTGTCTTTGTGCCCAAATGTCTTTGAAAAATCAGATGGAATGTAGTGAAAGGGGATTTAATCTAAAAGTTACTCCGTTTATTTGGTTAGTTTGCTATCAGCTCTCAGAAGGCCGTTTCTCATCTCCTTACAATTTCCATTTTACTCAGCTCGGGAGAGCAATTCTTGAAATTTGTTCATGGAGGTTTTCCAGGCCCAGATTAATAGAATAAACGATACTTTTACTGGCAGTGGCTAGTTTTGAAGAATTGGTAAGGTAAGAGGAAAACAAAACCACTTTCTTATATTTTCTAATATTTTAAGAGAACTTATCTCCTTTATACTGCAAACCACTTCAATGATGTGATTTTTGCATTACACACCTTTGTTAATCTATTCCCTTTAATTTTCAAAATATTTAGCACCACTGAAAGAATGAATATAGTATGTGTGCCAAGTGGTGTCATAAAGAATTACTTCTTTAACCATGCTGCTATCTTTTAATGTATCATAGGAAATAAAATCATTTTCCATTATTTATCTTCACCTCTGGTATAAGATGAGGGGTGTAAAGCAGCGTATTCCTGCTCACAGCAGTTTAGGAATCTTGTGCCATAACCCCTTGTCAAGTGTCTGCTGTCTGTGACCTGACATTTTTTATCATATGCTGCTGCTTTTTAGTAGTGAACCATTATAAAAACTTTCCTGTGTGCACACTGTCGCCTTCTTTATGAACAGCAACAGGTTAAATCAACCTTTTTTGTAATTACTGTTTTTAAACATGCCTGATATTGTCATGAGGCAGTCAAGAGGGTTTTTTCTGTTTTGTTGTGATTTTCTATTATTGTGTTACCCATCTGTTTCCCTTTGCAGTGATTTTTGGTGTTTGAGCAGAGCAGGGGCCTTGCACTGTATAAGGAGGGGCAGGATGTGGCCTCAGCAGTAACACTATTCCCTTGCCTCCTTGGCATTCCAGAATTGCAATGATGGATATGTCTACTCTGTGAACCCCTTCTGACTTTTTTATGCCTCCCACAGAAATTTCAATAGCAATTTTCACCCCCAGGGGAGGAGTACAGAATCTTTTGGCTGCTGGGTAGAGAGAAGCACTGACTTTTCCCACTGACATCCTGTGTGTCATCAGGACTGGAAAATCTTCTGCTTGGATAGTATGAAATTTAGGGAAACTCCATGCAGTCTTTGTTTGTATTTAGGACTTGGATTACACAGTCTCATGTGTGAAGTTTTTTCTCTGAGATAGAGTCAAAATTATTCAGAGTGGCACTTCCAGTGGAAGACAACAGTTCCAAGGCATTGAAGGGTTTACTGTGTCACAGCAGAGATGCTGAACCACGGGGTCTGATCAGTGAGGAACCAGAAGAGAACTTACGAATTTAGCTTCTGTGAAGTTGACAGCTTTAGTCAGGGATCAGTATATAATCAGTTTGTTTTGATACCTTCTCAATTAAAATTGCTTAGACACTGAAGATAGGTCTGCAAAATCATAGAATGGTAGGATTGTTTGCTTTTGAAAAGCCCTCTTGAGTCTGGGTTGGAGAAGTCATCAAAACCATTCCCCCAGCACCGCCAGCTACCACTAACCCATGTTCCCAAGTGCCACATCCACACAGCTTTTAAATCCCTGCCAGGGATGGGGAATCCACTCTGGGGAGCTGTGCCAGGGCTGGACAGTCCTTTTATACAAGAAAGTTTCCCCAGTATCCAACCTGAGCCTCCCCTGGCCCAGCCTGAGGCTGTTCCCTCTCCTCCTGTCCCTGTTCCCTGGGAGCAGAGCCTGACCCCCCCCGGCTGCCCCCTCCTGTCAGGGAGTTGTGCAGAGCCACAAGGTCCCCCCTGAGCCTCCTTTTCTCCAGCCTGAGCCCCTTTCCCAGCTCCCTCAGCCGCTCCTGGGGCTCCAGCCCCTTCCCCAGCTCCATTCCCTTCCCTGGACACGCTCCAGCCCCTCAATGTCTCTCTTGTCCTGAGGGGCCCAGAGCCCAGAGCTGATGCCAGGACTGGAGTAATCTATAACACTGAGTGGTTTACTCGAATTATAGCAGGTGGTTCATAGGAAATATGCTAATAGATGTATATATACTTTTGCAGAGAGTGTCTCAGTTGACACCACTAAGCATAATATCAAGGATGAAGAAAATGTTTGATAATATAGTCAGAGATGATTCTGGGATGATAGGGAACTGGTGGAAAAACTTACATTCCTGTAACTCTGGTGTATTGTATGTACTAAAGTTTGGGAGGCATGACGGAAAAATGTGAAGAAAACTGTTTGGTTGAAACTGCTAATTTGTGGGTTTTTTCTGGGTATTTGCAAAATGTAATATTTTGCCATCTTATTCTTCTTCATGATAAAAATAAGGGTTTCTGTACTTCAATTAACATAATATAGGATAAAAAGAATAAGAACTCGTTCCAAAGAAGCGTTAAAGATATGGTAGGAGTGCTTAAATCTGGACTTAACTAGGAACTGAAACACAAAAATGAATACCTATCTAGTGACTGTATCTTCCTATAAAATTGTTAAATTTGTTCCTTTTTGGAGAACCACTTGCTTCAAAGAGGGTCACCAGAAATCATCTTTAAGATGTACTTTAAGGTCTACAGATTTCATTAGGTACTATTTATGTTACTATTAATATTACTGTTAGGTTTAATGCATAAATTGGAAACTTTGTCTTATGTAAGACCTGCCATGCTCCTGACGGAAGCCTGCGAGGAAATGAGGAGGGACAAGAGAGTGGAGTGACAGGGCAAGGGGGAATGGCTTCCCAGTGCCAGAGGGCAGGGCTGGATGGGATATTGGGAAGGAATTGGTGTGTGTGAGGGTGGGCAGGCCCTGGCCCAGGGTGGCCAGAGCAGCTGTGGCTGCCCCTGGATCCCTGGCAGTGTCCAAGGCCAGGCTGGATGGGGCTTGGAGCAACCTGGGGTAGTGGAAGTTGTGCCAGCCCATGGCAGGGGGTGGAACAAGGTGGTCTCCAAGGTCCCTTCCTACCCGAACCATCCTGTGACAGTTTTCATTCCATGGTAAATTTCAGGGTTTCAGTTCCTGCAGCACCAGTTGCTGTGTAACTTCTCCAGACAGTTTTGCTGGTTACATTTTGCAGCTAAGTTGAATGTGTAGGTCTGGAATCATAAACTTTTTCACTTGAGGAATGTCTTTAAAGTCCTTGAGCTCTCCTCAAGGTAGATTGGTTCTGTTAATTAAAGCCTATATCATGATGATCTATTTACCTTTGTATGGTGGAGTTGGGATTGCATATGGGACTTGTCCTTTCCTGTTCTACCAGTCAACAAAATCTTCCCATACCTCTAAGGAATACTGCTTAGTTTCAAGGATAATTGGAGAAATCTTCATTTCCTTTTAATAGCAAGAAAACCTCATTAGTATTTCGAGCATAGTATGACAAAATACAAATTCACAGTTTTAATTTTCTTAGTAGGAATGTTGTCATCTTCCTAGTAACAATTGCTTCCCAGATTTTGTGGAATCTTAGATGATTATTTGGTTCAGTTTTACTAAATACTGTTTGCATTTTGTTGTCATTGTTGCATGTGGTTTGGAAATACTGTCTGGAGGGGTGTTTGAGTTCCCAGCTGGTGACCGTCAGGTATTTTGGGCATTGTGGTGGATCCCCTTATGCTGGAGCTTCTTTGTGGTCTTAGACCAGCCTCTGAAGCTTAACCCTGAGTAGATGTCTTCCATATTAATTTACTTTTTTAAAGCTTGTTGAGGTGAAAATCAGTTAATTTGATTTGATTCATGGGGTAGCTTGGACCAGCATGGTCTAGTGGAAGATGTCCCTGCCAATGGACCTTCCAAACCAAACCATTTTGGGATTCTGTGATTCTGGGAATTGTAAAATACTCAGTAAACAGGTAAAATGGACACAGGACTGTGAAGCATCACCAAGTATCAGTAAAGCACTGAGGGAATCGGGGCCATTTTATAGTAATTTTTGATTGATGCTGGAGCCTGACTTTGAGGGAAGTGGAGGTTAAGTTAAAATATTTCAAAGTGAAGTGGTGTAGAATTGGAATTTCAAAGACAGGAAAGGCATGGATGGAAGAAGAGATGAAGGTGGAGGGGTGACCAGGAAATGAGCCGTGGATTAGCTGTAGGTCAGCTAGATAAAAAACACGGTATGGTGAAGTCAAGTAAGAAGTACCAGTGAAGCATCTGCACCTTCCCTGGGATATATTTGTGTGGCTTGGTATTTCCTGGGCCAGTGCAAGTCAGGCAGAGTTTTGGAGCATCAAAGCAGTTGGACTTGCTGCCTTGGCAAGTGTCCTGTGGTGTGTTTTCCCTTGGAGCAGACTGCTCCTGGGCCTTTTCTGCTGGGACAAGATACACGCCATGGCATTTCCTCCACTGTAGCCTTGCCATGGGCTGTGGTGAGTGTTGGCATTGGGATATTGGGCTGCAAATGCTGTATTCCTCGTGGGAAAAGTGTTCCTGCATGGGCTGGCTTGGCGTGGCTGAAAACCTGCACTCTCAGCTTGCCAGTTTCTTGGGAAGGCAGAGGAGGAGTGTCAGGATGGACAGTTTATTTAGCAAAGTGTCTGGCAGCAAACTTTGCTCTGGTGTGACAGGTCTGCTTTCATTTCTAAGCAGTGATCAGATATGCCAGAGTTAATTCTTGAGGTTACAATCACTATAGGCCCTGCATTTTTTCATATAATACCTACTTTACCAAAAGTTGTCTGAGTTTGACATAGAACAGCCAAAGAGTATTGCCAGTAAAAGAGATGAAGATAAGATTCTGGTCACCAAAGGCTTGGCTTTGAAGGAAGAACAACTCACTGAGGGTAAGAACAACTTTCTTGTGAGCTTCCTTCATTCCTCTCCGTTCTTCCACTCCTTTGACAGAGCGAGTTTATTTTGTCAAAGGTTTTATTTTCTGCTGAAAGTGCAGGAAATTCATACATCTCTCTTGGAAGCTCCCCAAAGCTAATACAAACAAGATATATACACTTCACTTAAACTAAGTAAAAATAAAGTAAATTATTTGAAAGTATTTAACTATAGATATTCCTCCATAAAGACAAAAGGGAAATTTACATCATTATAATTGTGGATGCTGACAAATTATGTTATCAAGGTGAAATTCCTTGCTATTTTCCCTATTGTCTATTCCTCTCAAATAATTGAGGAGTACCACCTTGAAATCTGGAATAGCTGCATTACAGACAGAAGAAGTAACTATTGAATATCTAAAACCATAATTTATTGAAGTATTCTTTAGCATGTACAAAGCCAGATCAAAAAAAAAAAGGTGATGTAAAATGACCTGAAATTTCTGTTCAGGTATACTTTTATTGGCTACAGCTTATGGATCTGGAAGAGTTACCAAATTTTTCCTGCTGGTTTCTCCCTGGTAAAAAAAATGGCAGAACTTGTCTGTTTGGAGTTATTTTGGCTTTCTTAGTCCTTTTGATATCTGTTAATTGTGCAGGGTATGTATTTTTTTTTTCCATTGCTGACAAAATTGCCTTTATAGTCATATCTGCGTCATGAAGGAAATAGTTGTTTATGACTATAATTTTTATGATTTATGTTCACAAATTGTTGAATCTCTCTGAAAATATTACAGATGAAGAGCTATAGTGAGTCATCGTGGACAGGGGCTCAGAATGGAGAACAGCCATAATTACAGTTGCCTGTGCAACCTCCCCCCTCACCTTTTCTCTGTTCCTACATCCAAATGAAGCCGTCAGCCTCAGCTCTGAAGATGATGGGTGGTCCCTCAGTGTGGATGCAACAACACAGACAGGGTGCAGCCCTCCCTGATATTCCAGTGCCTAAAGGGGCTCCAGGAGAGCTGCAGAGGGACTTGGGACAAGGCCTGGAGGGGCAGGACCCAGGGAATGGCTTCCCAGTGCCAGAGGGCAGGGCTGGATGGGATATTGGGAAGGAATTGCTGTGTGTGAGGGTGGGCAGGCCCTGGTCCAGGGTGCCCAGAGCAGCTGTGGCTGCCCCTGGATCCCTGGCAGTGTCCAAGGCCAGGCTGGATGGGGCTTGGAGCAACCTGGGGTAGTGAAAGATGTCCCTGCCCATGGCAGGGGGTGGAATGAGATGGGATTCTCTGAGTGGCAAAGAGAGGCAAAGGGAGCAGATGTCCTTAAGGGGTCACTCAGAGCTAACAGGGAGAGTGGTGAGTCCAAGATGGTTTTCCTTCTGCGAATTGTGGAGTTTGTGGGAAGGAAACTATTACATCATGTCCAGCTGTTTTAAGTAGCTGCTTCACAGCTTTTGCACACTATGTGCACTCCTGGCTCCGCTGGAGAGGGACCAACAGTGTCAGTCGAAGTGAGCTAAAGCCACCAAGCTTTGATACAAAGCAACTTGCACTTTTGAGAATTCAAATGTCAAAGCATTTTGTTACTGGCAGCAAGTTCCCACTCACTAAAAGCCATTCATTGTCATAAGCAGTTAAGTTCAGAATTGTGTTTGGACATGGTTTTTTTGTCAACCTGCATTTCCATCAAGTATTTCTTGTGCAATTATGTGTGATATTTCCACTTTATTTCATCAGGTTTCTTTAAGACTTCAGCACAGCATGCCTTTTCCTGTTGTTTTCTTTTACCCTATTTACATTGTGCAGTTGTAGCATACTCCCTTACCAATCCCTGCTCAGGTTTTGCTTTTTTTAGGCAGATAAGCTTCTTCCTGCTTATTGTGCTAACTGTATAATTAGCAGTTATTTAACTGAAAGTATAATTTGGCTGGAAAATTGCTGTGATGTGAATGCACAGTGAGAAATGCAGGTTTTTTTAGTACACGCCAGCAACCTGGGTGTCTGTACCCATTGTCATACAGTACATAACACCATTCATATGGATCTTGCCACAAAGGAAAAGTTTCTCTGTTAGATCTCTAATTTGTAAAAAAGTTAAAAAGTAGGCCTCTTTAGGCTTACAGTTATTCATTGCTTTGGATTGGGGTTTACTGTACATCCAGATAAAAGGGAGGAAAACCAAATTGTTGCATTTAAGTGAATTCCAGCTTGCAATAAAGAAATACATAATCATATCTGTAATACATAGTCTGAAGTATGTGGTTGTCATGTGGACATGATATGAGACTTAAGTTTGTTCACTAGTGATTCTTAGAATCATGGAATAGAATCTCTGAATGTTTGGGTCAGAAGGTACCTTAAAGCCCATCCAGTCCCAACCCCTGCCATGAGCAGGGACACCTTCCACTATCCCAGGTGGCTCCAAGCCCCATCCAGCCGGGGCTCAGACACTGCCAGGGATCCAGGGGCAGCCACAGCTGCTCTGGGCACCCTGTGCCAGCTGTAGCTGAGTATGCAGCATATCTTCCTGGGTTAATGATCCAAAATGCAAAATATCATTAAGGAATCTGTCACCATCCATGCTGTGCAATACCCTGGGTACCACTCTGAAAAACGACAGGGCTTAACTTCCAGCCTGGACCCAGGGCCAGGTCAAAAGATGGGCCAGGCTAATCAAGGGGCTAATGTCATTGTGGAAGAGAGACTCATGTACACCTTTGCTTATTGATGCCTTTCACAGCATCACAAGTAACCAAAATTCTGATTTTTCAACCAGCTATTATTTTCCACATAAACTAACTTTGAAGGAAAGAAAACAGAAAGCTGAATAATTTTGTCTCTGTTTATATTAGACAGTACAAACCACAAGGGATGGTTATGCAACCTTAAGCTGAATTACACAAGGACATGCTTCCCTTTATCTCCTCAGAGCTGGTAACATTTAGAGGCTGGAGATTTGCATTCATTCATAATAGAACTTTTTAGATCAGTTTTTTATGTTCACAATAATTAAAATAAATTCAATGCCAAATTGAATTAAAAGAATGGGCACTCCAAATGTTCCATTGTGGAAACCAGAAGATGGGGACGATAAATTAAACCGGTTTTTGGTGACACTGAGTTTTTGCATCATCTGCTGACAGTGATTTGTTTTTTGATTTGTTTTTTTCCTTACAACTGTAAGGACCTGAACTGTAAGTAGATGCCTGGGGTTTCATGGTTAGGCTGCTTGACTTCTCTTGATATTTAAAAGCCTTACATCAGCATGTAAGTATTGAATTCTGTGAAAGTCTTCACCCAGGAGGATACCGCGCTAATTATTAATTGTATTGCAATAAGGAAAGCAGCAATATTCCAGGATGGTCAGATCCAGGAACATCCAGCTCTGCCCATCGTTTGCCTTGGCTTTGAACTTTTGTGTGTTCCTTGATAGTGTTTATCAAACTCAAATTGTTTTTCCCCAGATAATGTTCTTATTCATCGTGTTTTCCCCCACATCCTCTCAGCTTATTTCTATTCTCTTTTCTCTGGCATGATTACTTGTTTTTTCCTTTTAACAAAAGACTACCCAGACATGTACCTTGCTCTTTTCACTGTCGCTGCCTGGTTTATTCCTTGTGCGTCTAGAACATGACTGAACATCTGTCTTTTTGCCTTAAAAGGTAGAATCTTTGCAAAAAAGCACACATTTAATTTCTCTCCTGAGAAAGAACTTGAGGTGACTACCTAGAATTACCCACAGTAACATGAGTGCTGTGCCTACATTTCCATCCCCTTTGCAAGCATGATTTCAGTCTCACAGATTTGGTACCAAGCTTTTAGCTTCCACCTTTCTTTTTAATGATGGTTGTAATTATTTCTGTGGCAATAATCTAAAAAACATAGGTAGAGGAGGACTGGTACATATCAGCATTGACAGAGGCATTACTTGAGCCATGTTCTGTAAAGGAGTAGTGTAAAAATTTTAAATGTGAGTACCACACTGAATTTGTCAATTGTAAGCAACAGGAAACTTTTAACTCCTCTCATTTAAATGTACTCTTCAATAGATTGAAATGTGTCTACATTTCACAAACCAATATCTGACTTTTCATATAACGGCTAATCCAGTAGGAAAAAAAAGCTCTTACAAAGCTTCTGAGAATGATATGTTAGTCCTTGCTTGGCCACACACATTCAGCGTTTCAGCTGTGTTCAGCTGCTCTGAAAATAATACACAGGGTGATAAACTGCAACAACAAAATGTTTTTGTAACTTTATTTATACCTGTCTTGATGCCACGTCTGGATGCAGAGGGGCCGTAGCTTGATACTGATGATACAGAGCAACAAAACCACATGGCATTTTATCAGCATTTCTCCACTGTCTTGTCCAAATACTGTCCTTGGATTTATGCTTGTTCTTTCCTTTGTTTTGAAAACTTTTAAACCCGTAGAAATGATTCAATCTCTAATTATAGCAGCAGACAGTTCTCCTGATAATGTATGTGCAATACAAGGATTTAGTTCCACTTCTCTGTCTTTTATGGAGATGGTTTTTCTTAAAAATTCATTTTTGTGTAGCCAGTTGTGAGTAAAAATCTTCACTATATCTCCTGCTTTTTTTCATGAAGGTCCCAGATTCTTCACCTGGAGTGTGGTAGCTGAAATGCAGATGGTTGACTTTGTCCATCAGCTCTTAAAAATGTTAAATTTAATTATTGTGCAATAACCTCTTTATTGTTTGAAGCTGAACACAGCAGTCTCCAACCTGTTGGAAGACGATTAGCAATGTTTTCTGTTTCAATTAGCTGTATGTATGGGGTTTAAGGTGAACACCTTTTATTGAAAAGTATTTAGTATTTGAAAAGTAGTTGTGTGGTTTGTTACCTTTCTGGTAACTGGATAGATCTCACTTGGTCTGAATCATAGTATTTCTGTGAAAGTCATGTAGTCTGTGTTTTAGGATAGTGTCTTGGTCACCAGTTTACCCTGCTGCATTGGGGGAAGAACTATTCCAGTGCTCAGAGTTTTTTAAAATACGACATAATACATCATATTTTGAGGGAAATCTGAGTTGATAGGCAAGTACCACTCCCCAGGTGAGTTAGACAGGTCTGGGTTTTTCTTCAGATCCCAGCTGAAGCAGTTATTTCTATTTTTGTGTAATATTTTCCATTACATACCCTTCACAACACTAGGTGGGATGCTGTTTCATAGCACAATAACTGGGTAACTACAGGCAGAGGAACCACCTGTGTTTTGAAAGTAAAGATTATTTCTGTCATAAAAGAATGTGATCCCATTGACAGTAATCAGCTTTGTAAGGGTTTCTGCCATCATTGTTAGCTACACTACAATGCTAATTTTCGTAGCGAAGTCATTAAAAAATAGGAGATACATTCAGAAGAAAATCTGAATACTCCCCAGTCAGGTATCATTGCTAAAGAAGGAATTTTACTGGAATGCATGAACCAGATATTCCTCTTCAAACAAGAGCTCCAAAAGGCTTCTACTTAAATCTCTGTTGTGCCTGTAGAAGATGAGTGTTGGGGATAACCAGACTGAAGTGTGAGAATAAGGATGTAATCTCACTTCCCCATGGTCCTCAGTGTCACAAAAGAAATGGAGGAGCAGATAAGGGGAATAATGCTGCCTTGTGCAGGGCCACATCTAGGAGAGGGACTTGGGACAAGGCCAGGATGGAGGGCCAGGACACAGGAAATGGCTTCCCAGGGAATGGCAGAGGGCAGGGATGGATGGGATATTGGGAAGGAACTGCTGTGTGTGAGGGTGGGCAGGCCCTGGCCCAGGGTGCCCAGAGCAGCTGTGGCTGCTCCTGGATCCCTGGCAGTGTCCAAGGCCAGGCTGAATGGGGCTTGGAGGAACGTGGGATAGTGGAAGGTGTCCCTGCCCATGGCAGGGTTGGCACTGGATGGGCTTTGAGGCCCCTCTAACCCAAACCATTCTGGGATTCTGTGATCTATACTTCTGGGAAGAAATGCACCTTGCTTTGCATTGAAAACAGCAAAAGCAAAGTAGTAGCAAAGAATTTTGCTCTTTATGAGTCTAAACAGGATAAGGAAAGTTCCCGTGTTCTCCTCTGCCTCGGTGAGGACATACAGCTGCCACGTGACAGTTCCTACCATGCTGCTTAATACTAGAAAATAGCTGTGTGCAGATTGAATGACAGCCCAACAAAACATGGTTGTAACTATTGCCTTGTTATGAAGAATTTAAGTGCCTTGTGATAACTCAGAAAATTAACTTTGTGGGCAGTCAGCAGAAGGAAATGTCAGTAGTTTCACTGTTCATACCCAGCAGAAAAACTCAATCTGGTTTGGTATGGTTCACATTCTTGCCAGACCTGTAAAGTCTCACAGCCTAATGTTTGATGTGATGGAGAGAACCTAGTGGTACAAACAATGTAGAATTGCCCTTTTTTACCTATTCCAAGGTAGGACAGACAGCTCTCCAGTCTGAATAACCACACCGGAGATATCCTGATGTGGAGCTCAAGGGGGGAAATCCAGGGAGCTGGCAGGAGTTCACATGCCAGCTTGTTCAGCTTAGGAAGTTTGAGTTTCAGAATCATCAGGAATGATTTGTCAAATGCACTGACAAAATGAAAAGCTCTGCAAGTTTATCTTAGTGCGAAGGCTTAGCGCACTGTAAAAGGAGATTCCTTTTTTCATTTATTATGAGTGTTCTTCAATGCCAAGAAAATAGTTTTTAAAAATAGTCTAAGGGGAAAAGTCTGGTAATAGTAACAGATGTTCAAGGTGCAGGGGTGTTTGATCCAGTCAGTTATCCTTCTCCTACCTTTGCTTTTCTCTTTCACCCACTGCATTTTATTTCTCTGGTATTTTTTCTCTTCTTTTTACTATCCCTCTTTCCTGCATAGGGGCTCAACAGAAAATGTAACAAACTGATCATATGCTGAAGTGCTTTTACTTAGAATAGAAAGGGTTGAAAAGACTGTGTTCACTTAACCCTTAGTGAATTTGGCTGATTACAACATGGTAGTGCTTTATGTCGTGGCTCCTGTTGGGAGAATCAAGCTGTAAGGCTGAGTACTAGTATGATGCATTTAAATTAAAATTTTGGTGGTTATTGGAGAAAAGAGATTCCTTTCCAGACACGTGGATTTGCTCACCGTAGAGACATTAACCAGCTAACAGCATTATTAGTAATAATCACCTGTGCACGGCCTTTATTACTCAATATTTTACAACGGAAAAGGGCACACTGACCTTTTACTCCTTTCTTAAAGGCACAAGACCTGAATGTGATTGAGGAAGTGATCCGAATGATGCTGGAGATCATCAACTCCTGCCTGACCAACTCCCTCCATCACAACCCCAACCTGGTGTATGCGCTGCTCTACAAGCGGGATCTGTTTGAGCAGTTTCGCACTCACCCCTCCTTCCAGGACATCATGCAAAATATAGACCTGGTGAGTGATACCTGACTTCAAGGGTGGTTACACGTGGTTGTGTGATCTCTTTTTACTCTCGAGAGGTGGAAAATACTTGTCGCCTCTTATCAGTTTGTTTTAAAATGTTGAATTTTTCTTGCCTGTTTCCTGGGCCTGCACTGTGATGACTTCTGGGCAACATAGAAACACAAAGTGTTTTGGGTTGGAAGGGAACTTAAAAACAATTTAATTCCAACCCTCTAATTTCTTTAAGAACCCTTTCCCACATCTTTAACACAGGAGCATCAGAGGGCTTTTGAGATGCCTCTGGTAAGAAGTTTCCAAGCTGTGACACATCTTTCACTCCCCAAAGGGAGGACAATGTCAGCTTCTCTTGATTGCTCCTTGTTAGAAACCTGCCTTTCAGGGGAGCAAAAGTTAATTTTAATTATCAAACAATTCTTTTCTCTTATTGCTATCACCAGCCTATTAATGATTACAGGGAATTATTTTTAAATAAGTAAAGAGCAGGCATTCAGCTGCCTTATTCCCTGGCTGTATCAGAATGTCTGTTGTTTTTACCTGCCAGGTGTTCTCTTCATAGCAACCTTCTGCTTGTGTAAGGAAACATTTTAGAAGAAAACAGAAGAAATAGCTGTGGATGAGTCGCTGTTACCAGTGTGACTCTCCACAGAGTATGACTTTAGGAAACAGTCAGTTATTATTTCTGAATCTGATTATAGTTTTAGTGTTCATATGGAGAGGCTGAGCTTCTGCTAGAAAAATTTTAAGCATTACAAATGTTTCTTTGTCTTCTAGTCAATATTTGTGGAGCTGAGCAATGCTTGAAGCCACACTATGATCACTGGATGCAAAATACTAGAAGGGAGGACTGAGCAGGCTGCTGAGTCTCTGAATGCAGTGAATAACACATTAATGTGTCTGATAATCTTCCGAGTTTCTGTTTTGATTTACTTTTAATTACAGAAGATTGACAGATATATGATTGTCCATAAAGGAAAGTAATTTTAAATGGTAAACTCAAATCCTGCTCTGTGCCTATTCCTTCCTCTTCTGTTCTCTCTTCACATTTTCTGGGCATGCAAGAGTTTGGGGAGTGGAGGACTTGAAGCTCAAAACTCTACAAACTTTCAGCAGCTGCAGACTATAGGGAGCGTGATACTGTCTGCATGATTAGAACAAGATGTCTTCAAGTTGTGTAAAGAGGATATGGTGCACTGGAGATAAGAGTTGTCTACATTCCTGACTGAGATACAGACCTTCTCTGGTTACTTGCCCACATCCAGGATAGCTGACGGTGGCCAGATCCTTCTTCTCCAGCCCTGTGCCTCCCACAGACAGCAGCATGTCCTTTCCTTTGTAACACCTAAATGTAGGTTTTCCTCAACAATTTAAACAATTCCTCCCCAAAACTATTTAATATTGGGTTACAGCATAATGCCAGTTACATTCAGAAACTATTTAAAGCTTTCCAAGGGAGCATGTTGAATTTTTAAATAGCTCCTTTGTTAGAGAAGTGAGGATGTCAAAAAAAGAATTTTTTTAATTTTTTTTTTAAATGTACCTGTCACCATCTGGCAAGTGGTAAGAGCTGTCAGGCTTGTAGATCTGAATAAAAGATGAGATTAATCTGACTCCTCATCTCCCCTGTCACGTCCTGCACTTCATACACGGTATTGGCAGCACCATACAGAACCAGTCTTTGTCTTGGGTGCTATAGCCAGAATGTTCTAACTGTCCCTTGAAACAGTGGCAAATCATGTTAGGCTTACTGCACACATTGCAGGGAGCTTGTCTGGGAGCCACATGGGCAAGATCTGAGAAGAACCAAAATGAGTTTCTGTCTCCAAGAACTTACCAGGATTTTCTTTGCAGTGGTGGAGCTGGGAGCTCCATCCTCACAGCTGTATGGGACACTGTGGATGTCTGAAATGTAGCTGTGCTCCAAAAGGAGTCAGAAAAGATAATCTTAAAAGGTTTGGCTCAATAAATTTCTAAACTGTTGCTGGAAGTGGGAGAATATACTCCTGGGGAAGATCTCCATATTTTTGACTGGATCTTATATTCTTATTTTAGCATCCATCCTAGCCTGCTTTCAGACAGAATAGTGAGCTGGCCATGCTTTTCATTTCTCATTCAATAACCAAGGCTGGTTATTCAGAAGAAGATGGATCCGCCAACTTCCTGTGTATTTGAGAGCTATGCTGGGTTTCAGAATGTTGTGATCAATGGAATTTTGTGGCCCAAATAGTGTAACTTGTAGATGGAAATGGTAAATGTTGCAACTTTTGGTAATGGAAGAGTGGGCAAGAAAAATTACTTTTCTGAAGCTCCCTAAGTGTGTCTGCAGGGGCTCTACTACATCCTGACTCCCTCTCATGGTATTTTCTCTGGTCATTAACAGCAAAGTAGGTTTGGATTATCTACACCCATGCTGCAGTGGAACCAGGAGTGTAATTTTTGACCATGACATTTAGTGACAGGACAAGGGGCAGTGGCTTCCCACTGCCAGAGGACAGGGTTAGATGGGATATTGGGAAGGAATTGTTCCCTGTGAGGGTGGTGAGGGCCTGGTACAGGTTTCCCAGAGCAGCTGTGGCTGCCCCATCCCTGGAAGTGTTCAGGCCAGGTTCGACAGGGCTTGGAGCAACCTGGGATAGTGGAAGGTGCATTGAGATCAGAGTAGATGGCCTCTAAACCCAAACAATTCTGGGATTCTATGATTACATTCATCAGATAACTCTAGAGATTCATGTGAGCAGGGAGTGCCTGTTACACACTTTGCCAGTCTGACATCCCTCTGCTCCAGCAAATTGCCCCCAACTGATGAAAGATTCTCTGACTGTAAACTGAAGTCCAGAGTTGTATTTCATAGAGAAATATTAACAGACAGTGATAATATTTCATGCTGCAGAAATCAGACCAAAATACAGAGCATGTAAAGTCTGTAATGAGTTTTGGACGACAGAACAGTTGCCAGTTTGCCTTGTCAAGAGTGTATAAAATAGATATGACATATAAAGACTTAAATGCTTATTATTTTTACTCTGTTGCACATAATGTACTCATCAACCAAAAGGAAGCATGGAAGAGGTGAAAAGGCTAAAAATTTGATGAAGAATTAATTGGAGAATGTACTGGGGATGTAATAATGAGTAGTTGACAGTGCAATAGAAGAAGGCATCTGCTGCAATTCTGTGTGTATACAAGCAAAGAATAACCCAGAGGTGTCCTTTAAGCCTGCTCACGCAGGTCACATCTTAGCTGGATTACTCTGGGGTTAGAATCTTGGGATCATATAGGTTGAAAAATACTTTCAGGACCATGGAGTCCAACCATTACCCAGCATTGCCCAGGCTACCACTAACCCAAGTCCCCAACATACAGCTTTTAAATCCCTGCCAGGAATGGGGACTCCACCACTGCCCTGGGCAGCTTTGCCGAGGCTGGACAGTCCTTTTATACAACAAAGTTTCCCCAGTATCCAACCTGAGCCTCCCCTGGCCCAGCCTGAGGCTGTTCCCTCTCCTCCTGTCCCTGTTCCCTGGGAGCAGAGCCTGACCCCCCCCCC
>VZRF01003067.1:2456-82184 GCA_013396875.1 Vireo altiloquus | reverse complement strand
GGCTCATGCTCAGCTGGCACCATGAAAGAAAATCCAGGTAGAAATAAGAGCTGTAGAAAACAAAACCTCTGAAGGTGCTGATTTGCCAAAGGAGGGCTAAAGTGATGTGGTGTTCTTCAAATAAAATGCTGCTGTGAAGGAAAATGGGATAATCTCTTTCACATACTTGTGGGTTTGCAGGTCATAAGGAAAGACTTTCCAAGGTTAGTAATAACAAAGGACTGTGGTAGGTTTTTGGGACTTCAGCGTAGGAGGCCTCTGGATAGCAGATGTTTGGCAGCATGGCACTGGGGCAGAGACCAGCATAGGTCTATAGGCACAGGTAGATGTGGGGCTGCCTCTGCAGCCCCACCAGAGCAGGAATTGCCCAGGTTACCTTCAGTATAGACCTGGCCACAGTAACTCTGGGCTGTTCCTCAGGATTTGAACCATTCAGTTTACTCTGGAGACTGCACATAATCTCTGTGTGCTTCATCAATGAGATAAATGTGTAAGGGTCATCAGTGTATCAACCATTTTTATTGAAAACTACTTATTTGCCTCTGTGTTTTTATAAATCATCTAAAAATCACCATTGCTGGCTGATTGGGAACATATGGGAAACATTAATGCTGTACAAAAGAAACTGAAATCAAAATAGCTTCTGCTTCCTATTACTTTTCATTTTAGAAAGCCATTTTAGTAGGAGATAGTGCATCTTGTTTAGCTAAAATGGGATATTCTTTGTATGGATGGTGAGCAAAGAGGAATTTGGGTTCTTCTGGCCTTGTGCAGAAGTATTTTGGCTGGGAGCTGTCTATATGCCCTCACTTCAGAGGTGGTCTGTAATTTGGTCAGCCACCTAAGATATGTCAGGAATTTGGTGGAGACTCTTCACTTATCATTCCTAAAGATGCGTTTGGTTCATGGCCACAGTGAGAACTCCTTGGCTTTCACAGCTCTCATATTTCCTACAAGCGAGTGACTGATACCAGGTGGTGGAACAGGCCTAACTAGGAGCTGCTGGAATCTTGTTTGCAAAATAGTCTGATAGACATCAGGAGGTCAGGAGCAATGGCTTAGTGATGCAAAGGACTCGATTGATGCAATTTCCTACAAGAAATTTAATTCTCCAAAGACATTTCCCTGCTAGATCTGAAAATCAATCAAGCTGGCTTTGCTCTGGTATAGCAATCCCTATTGTAAGATCTGCAGGACTTAAGAACTAAGTTTTTATGGCTTTCCTTAAAATGTCCTTAGAAATGTCCTTCATCCTGCTGATTACTGAGCCTGGCTAAATACTCTAAGGATTTGGGGGTTTGGTGGGTTTGGGTTGGGGTTTTTTTTGTTACCATTTGTTTGCTTTGGGAGGTCTTTTTGCCTATTTTTTTCTCCTCACTCCTACACCCTAGGAGTGGAGAGCAGAATACCTGGAAAAGCTCATGTGTCCTTGAACATGCTCCTCATTTCAAGGTGATTCTGAAAAATAGGGTACTTCAAGTTTGCTGATTAACCTCTCGTATTTCTCCTGCTATTGAATTACCCAAAGCTGTTTCACTCCTTCTGAAATCAGCAAGGGTTCACTTTGCCTCCTATTTGCTCCAGGTATGACTACTGGATACGAAATGTAGCTGTGATTTATGTTTCCCTACAGAAGCTACTTAGTTGAAGTGCTAATCCTGTGGTACTTCACAATGAGAAGTTTGTTTTCTTCTTTTCTTCTCCATTCAGTGTGCCATCAATACAGCATATTACTCCCCCAGTAGCGAACATGGCTGGAAATAAAATACTCAACGTTTTTCTTTCAATCATTTTCCAAGGGAAACAAAATTGAGAAAACCTGGTTCACGACATATTCATTTTGTGCCAAGTGATTTTTTTAATTCTGTCTTGCAGAGCTGGCCTTTGCAGTTGCAGGCAGAGGAGGCAGCAACGTCTTGTACTGTTATTTTTAGCTGGTGGAGAAGGAGAGGAGCTGTCATGTTCGTTAGGCAGTGGCACTGCCTGGGCTGCCGCAGGCCTCATGGCACTTCAGCATCTGCTGACAGAATCCAAGTGGAGAAAACATCTTGCCCTTGATAGCTTTGCTGTTGGCATGCTGTAAAGAGAAATATTTTGTTACTTCAGCCTTGCAGCCCAGTTGAAAACAATAGTTGGGTGAAATAACAGACGCTGTGGTTGTTCCCTCACAATCTCAAAAATAATTTCCAAAACCTAAAATATTGCCTTTAAATGAAAAATGTTTCTAAATCATTCTAATCTTGTAGTACTTTTAATCTCTGGCAATACCTTGTAAGTTTACTGTTTAGAAAACAAAATAAAGTGTTAGTTTCTCATGGAAAACTGATCTCTAGGAAGAAATTCTTCACTGTGGGGGTGGTGAGGCCCTGGCATAGGTTGCCCAGAAAAGCTGTGGCTGTCCCTCGATCCCTGGAAGTGTCACAAGCCCCATTGGACAGGGCTTGGAGCAACCTGGGACAGTGGAAGGTGTCCCTGCCCCTGGTAGGGGGTGGCACTGAGTGATCTTTGACCTTCCCAACCAAACCATTCCATGAGTCTATGATTAAAATCAGTTTTAGAAATCACTATAGAAGAGTTTTTGTTTAGAAATTTTAACGGTGTTTTAATACAAACCTTGGCAATGCCTGAGCTGGAGGTGGCCAAGCCAGGTCACCTGTGCCCCTTGTACCACACGTCTGGGTACCTTGCACAGCCGGGGCAAGGCTCTCCATACACCCCTTTATCTAGGCAGGGATCAGATATTCCTGATGAGGGGCTGTCTAATACTGGATTAGACGTGTCTTTTAATCTCTGTTAGTAATGGAAGCCAGACTGGAGAGAGAGCAGAGCTCTTTAGAGTGGGTTGTGTTCTTCATGGAGAGGCCTTTCAGTGCTCGGCATGACTAGGAAAAGAATAATTCACAGCAACTTGTGGAGTTTCTTCTTACTCTTCTTCTTAAGCAGTCTTTGCAGTTGCTTTCTGTTTCCTTAGACTAGTTGCCCAAATAATTAATGAGAAAATTAATTTTCAGAGTATCAGGAAGGCACCATTTCTCAGCCTTGTTTACTTGCCCTAAGATCTGGGGTTTTTCTATTCATACAGTCATATGCTCAGTTGGTTTTAAAACATGTACTGAAACATGAAACTCATTTAATACTATTCACCCAGTTTACTTTTTCTGGTTCATTTTACTTTCAATTGGACAAGGAGTTGAAATCTGTTAATTTTCATTTTAAATTCAGCTCTGTTAGTTAAGTGTAGAAGATAATTAAAGCTCTTTCAAAGGAAAAGGCTAGTCTTCCTTAATATGATGCTGAGCTTTTACATTTTTGCATTTGACTAGAACAGTAGGATAAATGTTGGACCCTCTGCTACAGAGGTAGGAGCTTGCCATTAGGGATGTAATGCCAGATGCTTTTTGGTTTTATTCCTGATCTGGAGCTAACAAGCAAATGCCTTTTTTGGGATGCCCTCTGTATAATTCATCTTCTTTTATTTTTGATTTTTGCTTTTCTGTTTTCCTACTTCATTGGGGTACTGTTTGGGTACCTGACTGTCTCATTGGGATATTGTGCTCTTAGGGTCCAAAAGAGAAATACTTCATTTCTATGCTGTTTGAAGGCAAATAAAACCTAGAGATAAATACTATTATTAAAGTAGATATTTTTAATTTTAATCATCAACTACATGTCAAAAATAGCCATTCAGAGTTCTAAAATGCTGACATAACCTGAAAATTCTGGAAACCTGTTTTAACTTTTGTTCTTTTGAAATATAACCCAAAGAAGATTAGTACCTTTACCACAAAAACATAAGTCTTTTAAAAACATGTTAAGATTGAAGGGTTTGACTTCCCAAAATAAGAAACATCAGAATTTAGGGAGTATCTGTGAGCTTCATTCAGTTTTTTTACACATTTGCATTATGATAGTACTTTATCCTTTTGATTAAAAGCTAAATATTAAGTTTTGCTTTTGTTGTGGTTTAGCAGAACTTGAGCTAACAAGGCAGTGCCACTGGGATGGATTCTCTGCATGAGCCTGCCCTGGGCGAGGATGGGTTTCACCAGTGATTACTGACAACAGAGGAGTGTTGAAATGCAGGAAGATGGTTTTTTTCTTTCAGTTTGCGGGCAACTTGCTCGTTCCTCTGTGAGCTGTGTATCCTTCACCAGCAATTTGTCCCAAACTCTGTGCCAAAACCATGTCAGCCTCACTCCAAGGTCCTCACGCTCTTTGCACAAGCTCTTTCTTGCTATTTTACTCTGTGATTTCTAGTCCCTCCCTCCAGCTCCTTTGCTTATGAACTCAGCACATCTTCCTACTCTTAGGGTTTTTTTAAGGATCAGAGATCACAGCGCTCCACCAGGCCCTTATCTCTAAGAATGTAAAAGCCTACCTGCACCATCTGCCAGAGGCAGTGGAATTCTCCCTTTCTGCTCAAGTATGGAAATAATCGTAGGGACAGCACGGAAGATTAAACCTGAATTCTCTCTTGACTAATTTCCGTACTTCTGTTGTTAGAAACAAAACAAGGCAAGAAAAAAAAACCCAAACAAACGAAGCACCAAAACCCCATAATAACTCAAAAAGCAACTTCCAGCAACTTTAGTCTCATTCACTTGGTGCAAGAGTTTCTAGAGATCCCAGCAAGTCTTTCAGCTCAAAGCAAGGGCTGGGCTTTTGGCGGGGGGAGTCACAAACAGCAACAACAAATTTGAATCTCACAGTAATCAAGCCATCAGCTGTCTTTGTTTTATGAACAGCAGCTGAGCTGGGAGGCATAATTAGGGTAATGGTTTCTGGCTCCAGCTGTGTCTCACTACAGAACAAAGAGAGCTCAGCAGAGATTTTGTAGTATAATACACTTTTCCCCCCTTCTACTTGGGAGAATTAACGAAGATTACTTGATGGACTGGGACTGTGATTCAGATACAAGTGAACATCAGTATTTTTCCACAGAGAGTGTGTCCAAAGCTCACAGGATTTTGCAGAACCTCCCCATTAACATTGCTTGCCTCCAGCCCAGGGGTAGCCAGGTGCTCTGGTGTAGACAGGCTCTACCAAGTGCCTCTTGTGGTACTTCCAGAGAACTCTAAGTAGGTGTTGAGATTTTTCCCCAGACCCTTTTTATGTTGTTCTGAGTCCTGGATCCCCTGCATAATTGAGGAGTTTCCCTGGGATAAAGGATGGGGATTGCAAAAATGTGTTCCTTTTGGATGAAAGGAGATACAGAAATGGAGGTTTTCTGATGTCCCACATGGAGAACTGCCGCTGGGATGTCTGCTTCTGGTGTGACCTACTGAGCTTGGAGAGGGATAAAAGTTAAAGCCTGACCTAACTGAGATCTAGCTAACAAGGACCAGCTGGGTCACAGAAGAGGGGGTGGGGAGAGAAATATGGGGAAAATCAGCTTGAATTTACTAGGGGGACGTCTGGAAGATGAGAGGGAATATGCAGGTCCTTGGGCCTAGAATGCAGGATGTGGAAGGTGTGTGTGGCACTGGGTAGAAGAGGAGCTTTGTGGACTTGCTTCTCACCATGCACTTGGGGTGGCTTTGAGTGCTGCATAGCCCCTAGGAAATCATGTAGTCTCTCATATTGAGATACATAATAGTTGTCTTAAAGCTTTCCGTCCATAAGTCAGTGAAACTACAGTGATTTTAATTTAATGCTTCACAATTAAAGTAAATTTCTAGCTCAAATTATAGAAAGACTGGAAGAACTCAAAAGCCTGATGGGCAGAACTGACAGAGAGAAATACAGGCATATGTCAGTGCACAGTACTTGAAAATGTAAATTTATTAATTCGACTGTGTGTGTTAAATTGGAAAATCATCTGTCTGTTAAAAATGACTGCAGAAGGATGCCAAGAGTTGTGCTAACTTGACATTAACAAAGTCTCCCTGGCTGTGACACAGGCAATAACATGATTATTCTTAAACAAGTTCAGATACAGCAGTGCCAAAAAAGAAGATGACAGCTTTGTGTATAAATTGTTAGAAAGATCTCTTCTATTTATTTGTGTGCTGTGATGTTTCATTCCAGGTGATCAGCTTTTTCAGCTCCCGATTAGAGCAAGCTGGAGCTGAGCTGTCAGTGGAGCGAGTTCTGGAAATCATCAAACAAGGAGCTGTTGCTTTGCCTAAAGACAGGCTAAGAGTAAGTGCTCAAGACCTCATCACTTAAAGTGTACTGTTCCAATCAATTACACATATATGCCCTTTATATTTGTAACATCAAAAAATTGTCTCTCCTATCAGTAGTGACTGATAAGTGATTACACTGTCGATTGCCATATGTGTATGTTTTCATTTAAATTCCTAATTTCTGCTAAGTGTTTGGGTGAGTTTTTGTGATTAGTTATTAAATTGAAGTGTGTGGAGGAATTAAAATTTGCTGAAGCTAAGGTTTTCTTCATCATATCCTGGAGATGCAGGCTCCTCTCTCCATCTGTTGTTTAGTTATGCTGTAACCGAACAGTGATAATTCTCTCTTTTGATTAATTTCGCGTTCTGTGTCTAGTGTTATGCACCTCTGTCTGGGTCTATATGAAATGCTATAAGGATAAATTTTGGGGGCTTTAGTAAAGAGTTACCCAAACTAGTAAAAATCAGTTCAAGACCTGTAAGTCTGGTCAACATGATGATGAGCTTTCTCTATAATCCTGAGCAGTCCCCTCCATTCATTTCTGAGAATGTCTCAAATCCCTTGAGGGATTTACTGACTTGACAGGTTTTGTGAGGCTAAAATCCATTAATGGCTGTGTGATGTTTAAATACTGCAATAAAGAAATCTGTGTAAGTGGGTAAGTAAGCAAATGGGAGCTGTGTGTATTTTTTAAACACGATGAATCTTGTTTCTCTGTTATGCCAAGTGTATTTTAAATACTGTCTGTTTTCTGAAGAACTATTTTTGTTCCTGCTCTGTGATAAGAGAGTGAGAGCAGCATTTCTTTTGTGTTAACTTTAGTAAAATATCCTCTGATAAGGCACACTGAGTCCGTACAGCCTCTGGCGATGGCTGGTAATTTATTTATGCGCTGGTAATTTTAAAACACCCAGTGGGAATTTTCTTGCTGGTTGCATATACTAATGTCTTTCCTACAGTTCCCTGTGTCCCTGAGATGGCACATCTTCAGCCACTTAGACTGAATCACTTCAGGAGAGGTTGGTCTAGAGTCCAAATCCTGAGCCACAGTACAGGAATAGCCTGAGTAACAGAGGAGGTGTTGGATCCAAATTCAACCTTTCAGGTTGTCCTTTCTACATGGTGATGCTGTGAATACAGAGGAACACTGGAACTTTGGCTGTTTCTATGACAACTTATGTGCAGATAATTAAAAGCTCTTACAGTTGAGAACGTTGAGGCTACAGTGATTCCTTCTTGACACAGAGCCATCACCAAATAAATTCACTGCTTAGAAAAAAATGAAAGTTTTTTTCAGTATCCGAGTGTGTCACATCAACTGACATGTCAGGCCACAATTTACAAAAATGCTGTTTCTGGAGTGAAATCCCATCAAGTTTAAATTTTCTGCATTAATTATATACAGTGTTCAAAATTATATTGCCACTTAAAGCAACAAACCAGTAGTTTTTGGCATGTGGCAAACTCTGTAAGTCCTCACCAAACAGTTGAGTACTTCCAGTTTTAAGGGTGCATAGTGTTGCTTGGAGCACTTCCCTTTCCTCTGGAGCACTTGAGTTTCAGGACATACTTACGAAGTGAATATAGCCAGCCTGGCACATAAGTCTTCTATACTGGCCACTTACACCTACTGAGTTTTGTCTTTTTTTTCCTTTGGTTTTCTTTTTTTTCCTCTTTTTTTTTTCCTCTTTTTTTTTCCTTTTTTTTTTCCTTTTTTTTTTCCTTTTTTTTTTCCTTTTTTTTTTTCCTTTTTTTTCTCCTTTCTTTTTTAATACTTTTGCTCATTAGCAGTTTGGCTGGAGCCATTTACTTCTCCATGTAGAAAAGTTGACATTGACCTTGGAGGGGGTGTGTGTGTGTATAAATATATGTAGATAAATATATATATTGTCATGGATTTGTACATGCAAATAACATTCTTCTTTGCACAGATGGTGATGAGGAGCATCACACATTTCCCTCCTATAGAAATGGCTTTGTGAGTCTTTGTGCCCTCTGTCCTTGTGCCCCTCTCCTGGGAGTCTCCCAGTTCCTCAGGTCTTCCCACTTCAGTCTCTGAGTTTTTCAGGGGAAGCTATTCTAAAGCTTGACAAACTCATATTAAGATCAGACTGAAGATATAGTTACACAATAACTCTGGCAACTCTGAGGCATTTCAGCAGCTAAATAAAGGAGAAAGCTTTAATCCTTATGTCTTTAATGACACTCTCTGGGCATGTCTGGATAGGTGGGAGCAGCCCTACCTGCTCTGGCTTTGGTGGCACCTTTCAGGGAGTTGTGCAGAGCCACAAGGTCCCCCCTGAGCCTCCTTTTCTCCAGCCTGAGCCCCTTTCCCAGCTCCCTCAGCCACTCCTGGGGCTCCAGCCCCTTCCCCAGCTCCGTTCCCTTCCCTGGACACACTCCAGCCCCTCAATGTCTCTCTTGTTGTGAGGGAACCAAAACTGTCCCCAGGATAGGGGTCAGCTTGTGCCCAGCCAGCTTGGACAGTGGCAGGAGAAACTGTGAATCTATTGGATCTGTGTTGACACAACCTATACGTAACTCCAATGTGTGAAGCTGTGGAGTTCAATCCCAAGAAGATGTATGTCAGCTTTGCAGTTAATTGTTAACTAATTTTCAAGCCATCCTTGCCTTTTGTCACAGCATACTGAAGTGCTGTAAAGTACAAGAGACCCTGCAGAAATATTATTCCTCCCTCCTAGAAATAACCATCTTCAGCTGAAGCACTCTGGGGGAGGCAGTTGAAACACGGATATGATTTGGAAAATGAGGGCTGAGGCAGAGCTTTTACTCACTCACTTCCCTGCAGCTCAGACAATGATGTTTTTTTCTCGTGTGTAAGTTCCTAATGTATGCACGGATGTTTTCAAGTGAATGTTTTCAAGTTGCTTATCTTGGCCTTTGTCGAGGAAGTGAGCATTCAAGAGTCGCTACATGTATTCAGGTCCTGAGTCTGTTGCTTAGCCCGTAGTTCAAACATGAATCAACGTCAACTAAAAATAACAGCACTTAGAGCCATGATCCTCATCTGCATAATGAAGCTTATAAGTTTGGGAGCACACCCTGGTACTCCTGCTCCCTTCCACTGTGGGAAGCAACACAAGATGCAAAGTGAGCATGTGTAGTAGGATAAATATATATATATGTGTGTGTGTGTATGTCTGTGTTAGGAAAGATATCCTGCATTTTCTTAGCAAATAATTATTGGGAAATGGGAGATCTAACTCAGATTTTCCTTCCAGTCCTGGAGCAGTCTTACTGGAGACAAACAATATAATTAACATTATTTTAAGCATATGCTTTTAGCTGTGTACTGTGGAAGGCCAAGAAAGTCCAAGCTGAGCAATTAGCCTTTTAGAAGACTTCTGCACAAACAGAGAGATAAAGGGCAGGTGCTGAAATCAAGAGCTGGTTATTTCTCCCTCAGTCTGTGGGAGGAGATAAATGAAGTTAATATGCCCAGGATGGAGGCAGAAGCCATGGCGTGGAGATAGAGCTGTCTCCTTCGCAGACGAGCAGCCCACAATCCAGGCTCCCTGCTATATTGCAGAAGCTTATTAAAGGCAATTTAGAGATCATGGTGATAGGTGAAAATTGGCCTCATTCTTTCTTGATTTTTTTTTAAAGTTCTCAGGCTGCCTTTCTTCCCTTTGGTGAACTATCTGTACTTTCAGGATTAGGAGGGTGAGAGAAGCAGGACTGTGTCTGGAGCCTGTGACTTATCTCAGGATTTCAAGGGGAGTTAGCCAGCAGATAACCACTCTTCTGCAATAAGTGGGAAAACTTGTTTCAAATGCCAGCCAGTGACTGGAAGCTGACATTTGGTTTCATGGAATGATCACTCTTGAGAGGCCACGTTTAATGCTTTATAAAAGAAAAGTTCCCATTACCTAAGCCACTTAAGATGGAGATTTGTTTTTCATGAGTGTTTTCTGAGCCGTTTGTGTTTATCTCCTACTCCTTTTCTCCCCATGTCAATGAGTATTTTGTCATCAGTGTGCACTCTGTCAGATGTTCTTTGTTGTGCTATGCAGACATGCCATTATGCCATCAACTCTCACCTCTTTGATATGGTATAAAATTTAATATTTATTGAAGTGCATTTGAGTTCGATGGGCATTAAAATTTCACAAAATATGTAAAAGGAGCAGAGGTAAAAGCCTTCAGTCTCTTGACAGAAGAAGTTTCGCTTTAGGTGTTAAAAGCATTCTCATAGGTTTCCCCTTCTATTAACGATGTACTTCCAATTCCATCAGCTTCCATTTGTTTCACTGGAAAAAGCTGCTAATCACTGAGGTACCAGAGCACAGGGGAAGAATAAATTGCCATCATGGTGATGACGGATACTGCCTGGGAAGGTGCTTTGTATCCCTGGCACATCACCCTGGGGAAAAAGCACCAGCACCAGAGGTTCAGCTACAAAAAATGCCATAAAAGTAACAGGGTTGTTGACTGTGGTGACAGTAAATTCAACACAGGATGTCAAGGACACGTGCTTTGGTAAAATCAGAGAATCGTTTAGATTAGAAAAGCCCTCCAAGACCACCAAGTCCCACCATTCCCCCGGCACTGCCCAGACCACCTCTACCCCGTATTCCCAAGGGCCACATCCACATGGCTTTTAAATCCCTCCAGGGATGGGGACTCCACCACTGCCCTGGGCAGCTCTGCCAGGGATGGATAATCTTTTCAGGGAAGAAATTTTCCCCAGTATCCAACCTGACCTTCCCCTGGTCCAGCCTGAGGCCATTCCCTGGGAGCAGAGCCTGACCCCCCCCGGCTGCCCCCTCCTGTCAGGGAGTTGTGCAGAGCCACAGGGTCCCCCCTGAGCCTCCTTTTCTCCAGCCTGAGCTCCTTTCCCAGCTCCCTCAGGTGCTCCTGGGGCTCCAGACCCTTCCCCAGCTCCCTCAGCCGCTCCCCATCAGACTTGTGCTCATGGCAGATCAGAAAAGAGGAATGGCCATAAAAGAAAGTGCACTCCCAAAACTAAAAGAGTGTAAATGATTTCTTGGTTTGGGTACTAGTCTCTCTTTGGAAGAATTTTCCTGCTTCTGCAGATGCTCCTCCCAGGGAGGAGACATCATCTATTGAGCAGTCAATGGTGCCATCACACCATGAAGAGGGACAGGACATGGCAGCCCTGCATAGCACCCCATGTGCCAAAGGAAATTGGTACTGTTCCATATATGTGCACCCTGTTGATCCAAAGAAACCATCCATTGACCTGTTAGAATTCTGTTAGAATTGCTCCTGATTACAATTTCTTTTTTTTTTTTCCAACTGTCCTGCTGTCCTTAGTCCTGAGTGGTTGTTATTTGGCCACAGCAAGATGCTGGATTCAGGATCCAGACCAGTGGCCTTTAATAATCTAAATTAAACCTTGAGGCAAATCTGTAATTGCTTTAAAAGCTTTGTACAGCTTTCTTGTGTTTGTTTTACTGCTGTAACACTTTTGCTGCTGTGGGGTTTTTGGTGGAATAGTGCACAAATTAACTCTATGTGACACTGTGATGAGGTAGGGACAGAGGAGTTACAGAGACCAGCAACTCATGTACAGAGATCCAGGCACAGCACTAAGCAAGAGAGACCAAAAACTTCCTTAAAAAAAATTCACCCAGTTCTTCCTGATATTTATCTCTTTTTTTTTTTTTTTCTGGCTCAAAGGTCAAAGTTCTTATTACAGTGGAAGCTGATTGTGTCTTATACATCCTTAGGTCTGACGCTAGGCAGGCGTCTGTAACACAGACTTCCTTTTGCTGACCCTCTGCTGCTGTTAACCCTTAACTTGAAGAAGATCGAATTAGTACCTGAAGTGTAAGAAACTTTTAAACAAAGTGCTTTTTGGGTCTTTCCAGAACACTGACCATATGCTAAGAATAAGATTATTTATGGATTGTATGTTTCTTTCTGACAATTTATACCCTCAATTAAGATGTCAAACTTCCCTGCTTCTGTGAGCTGACCTGTAAGTGATAGACAATAACTCACGTTTCTTTTGAAGGCATTTGTTTTAGAGATCGGGTTCTCAGAGACCTTGAGTAGAGAAGAATATACTCCACATCCCTTGAGAAATATTATTTGGAGTAATCAAAATTCCAGGGGGAAAAAATGATCTTGAAAGTTTTGATGGGCTTTGTGGTCAGAAAATAACTTATCATTGTGAAACTCTGAGCAGTCGAAGACATGTCTGCACTCAGCTGACTCTGGCTAATCTTACAGTGGGATTATAAACCTGTCTGTCTGTCTGAGCCAGGGCAAACCCTTATGCAGGTGCTTTTCTATTAATATAAGCCTGGCTACGTAAATTGGTGAGAATGAGTTGAAACTAAACTGAATGACACCACTTTATAATAAGTATGTCCAAGCAGGAGTTTCTATCATTTAAATCTGTTTAATTAAATGGTGCAAACTTGTGTGTAGGCAGGATCTAAAGTATGTGAAAAATACAATGGAAAAACTGTGATTATTATAGTGCTTGAAGTTAGATACTTGCTGACATAACGCATTGCATGGGAACACTTGACTTTGTAGTTTGAAACCTTACAGGAAGAAAAATAACTGCATCATCCCAGAAGGGAAAGAAAGCTTTGGGGGTTTAGTTCAGAAATAAATGCCACCCTCACTTTTAAGCATTAATATGATAATCCACTGAAATGTGACTTTAGTAGGAAGTAGGGTTGAGTAGCTAGGTAGAATACATAGCATGTCAACAATAAAATTTGCTTATGTACCTGGTTGCTTTAACAGTGAAAAAGCCAATGGCCAAAGTAAATTCACTTTACTGTCTGTGGATTCAAAGTCATGGAATCACAGAATTGTTTAGGTCGGCAAAGCCCTCTGAAATAACAAGTACAACTGTTCCCCCAGGGTGGCCAAGGCCACCACTAACTCATGTCCCTGAGTGTCACATCTGCATGGCTTTTGAGCACTTAGGTGTTCAGAAGTCTTTGAAATGTGATGACTCCTGTTGTTCCATGGTTAAAAGTGGATTTCAGCAGTCTTTACAGAGCTTTGTTTGTAGCCATGTGTAATGCAAATACAGCTGATGAGTTGGATTGAATACTAACAACACTTCATTTTCAGAAGCATCCTTCATGTGGAATGGCAGAAATTAGTTAACTTTGACACTTTAGGGAAAGAGAAATAAATTCTACTGTGATCCTTAGCAATGTAGTTTGACTTGAAACTTGTGATCCACTGAGCTTCGTATTTCTGAACTCAAGGTATTTGAAATGTTGGCATAGGCTGGCCGTGTTGGTGAGTCATTTATCAAGCTTGTTTATTTATTAATCAAAGTTTGCTTTAATATTTTTATATGAAAAGAAAACCCCACAACAAGAACTCTTCATACAGTTACCCATTCCCCTAAGTGTTTGCATGGATTTTGACTGTCATACATGTCAAGATTTGGGTCTCTTTGGAGTAAAGTAAGACGAGTCCCTTTGCACACGAGGTCTTAGTTACAGCTGAGTGTTTTATCTGCTTGAGTGTTGCCAGGCCTAGCAGCAGTGGCACTCACAACCTCTCCCTGGCACTCCCAAGGAGAGTTCACTCACGCTGTAACCAACAACATATTTACATGCTACTCTTCAGGCAGTTTGAAAAGGGGATGTGCTTTCCACCTTTCCCCAGTTGTCTTATGAGTGTGAAAATTATACAGTATCACATTCTCTAAATTATTTGTGTTGCATTATAGGGAAAGGGACAAACAAAAACCCCAAAAAACCAAAACAAAACCCTCAAATGATTCCAGGAAACTAAATTTTTCAAATGTGAATGCTACTGAGAACCCAAACAAGTTAGATTTGCTTTTACATAGCAGCTGTCAGTCAATTTTGGGATTAAAACCAGCTTTTCAACTTGAGTTTACTTCAGTGGTTATAAATTCTTTCATGGGGGTGGAGAAAAATAAACAGTAACTTTTGGCATTGTTGACTAGAACAAGAAAAAAAACCCAGCTATTTTATTTTGCTTGTCTACCTGGCACACAGTTAAAAACATATTAATGCTTTTCTGACACCTCCCTATTGAAGAGTAATATAAACATCACTGCAGCATCAACATATGAAAATATGCATTAGCAAACTTTTGAATCTCTAATCTTTAAACTGCTTCTCATGTAATATCAGTTTCTTACTATAAAGCACCCAAAAATCCCTTTGAAAAGAAAATAGTAATCATACTTTCAACTTAGAGCACTTGTATAAAGTTTTTCTGAAGAGATGAGGAATGAACTGAGAACTTCAGTCTTGTTTTCTTCCTAGTCACTGAAGCGTTGATTTCCATGGGGAAAACCCTGCTTTCACTGGAAAGTTTTGCAGGTGGCTCCAACATTCTCAAGATTGTCAGGCTGTATCTTCCTGCTTAGGAGATGGTACCAGGCAAGATCAAGCAAGACACCTGGCAGGCCCGAAGGCTTTGTGTATCCCATGGTGGGGAGTCATCCCACGTGGCTCACAGTGACTGGTATTAGGAGGAAAGAGGGACTGTGAACATGACTGCTTCATGTTCCCCTGCCCTCTCCCTGATTTCCCTGGCTGCTGCTCTGTGGGGATTGCATTGATTGCACAGAAGCTCAGAAAATGGAGCTGATACCATGGTCAGCAGCCTGGTGAGGATCTCACCAGGCTGCTGACGATGGCATGAGATTTTTTTCCTGCCTGTGCTGTGTGTGAACAGAGCAGCAAAACTGGGTCTGTGAGCTCCTGACCTTCAGCCACCTCAGCTGGAGTGGATTGAGATGAGCAGTTCAAGGAGCAGTGGGATGGAGGTAGAGCCTGGCTAGCAGGTGCACAACTCAAAGGAGCAGCTAGCTAGCTCAAAGGAACTGGGAGTGGCTCGGGTTACACACACCAAATCCATCAGCTTTTTCTCACTCTCATCTTGAATAGTTCAAATTTCGTCACCCTTCTTGGTGAATAATTTCTCTTAGGTTACAATTAAAATAAGACACTGATGTGTGAATCTCTTTGATATACTTTGGCTGCTTGTTTTAAGTTTAGGTTAGATATTGGGAAGGAATTGCTGTGTGTGAGGGTGGTCAGGCCCTGGCCCAGGGTGGCCAGAGCAGCTGTGGCTGCCCCTGGATCCCTGGCAGTGTCCAAGGCCAGGCTGGATGGAGCTTGGAGCAACCTGGGCTAGTGGAAGTTGTCCCTTCCACAGCAGAGGGTGGAACAGCTTAAAGATGAGCTTTAAGATCCCTTGCAACTCAAACCATTCTGGGATTCTATGATGGAAGTACTAATGCTGCAGTGGGCTTTGCTCATGTCAGCCAGCCTGTGGCACTCCATGCCTGCAGTATTATCCTCCACTTTCATGCCACGTCCTGAATAGAGAAGAATACTACTCGTTTTCTTGCTACAGTGTTCCTTGCTCATTATGCAATGCTGTGCATGGAGTGATCACAGTATTTGGTAGAAGTATATCAGTATCCTAAAAACAATCAAGAATGCTTTAAAGGCAGCAGAGTAGTGAATGTCAAAATGGTCCAAAGAAGAGGAGATCTTTTTGTATCTCCTTCAGGTGTTCCCACCGCTTTTCTAATTTGAGGTTTAAAGCATGCATTAATTAACGTGAGTTAAAGTCAGGGAAGGAGTGGCAGGAACAGGGAGTTTGTTTGGTCTACTTGTGGGTGTTATGTCTGAAATAGTGCTCTCGTGTTCCTCCAAAGCCACGTACCTTGTTTGCAAACCTGTGCAGATAGTGAATGTAGAGAATTGTCATTCTTTTATGCCATTAGCTTGTGTTTGTCACAGCCTTGAGCAGAAAGCACCCAAGATCCCAGCAAAGGAATGAGTAGTGATGCTGTGATGAAGGACAGACTCAACCATGTCTGTGGCATTTTCTTTGGGAGTAAGTAAGAATTTATCCTGGGCTTTCCAAAGAACTAGATCATGCAGTAAAACTGGATTCAGACACATTGAGAACAAGCATAATATTTCTTTAGCTTCCCCACCTTCCCACTTATTATTTTGTTTTTCAGTGATGGGATATTGTGCATCCCAGTAAACTCCAAACTCACAGTACTTTCTCCCTGTCACCAAGACATCTGGTTATGCTGGGGGAGCTAATCGATTGCAGACGTTGTTGCTATTATAAGCCTGCAAGCCACTTGAAAAGTTACCCAGGATTTTGGTAATGAAGGGCCTGAAGTTATTATTTGAGCTTTTTCTTTCTTTTTCCTTTTAACTTCCCTTCAGGGGTCATCAGACTGGCAGTATTTTTTTTTTTTTACAAGCTCAAATTTTAGACTTTTGAAAGTTCAATTCTGTGTGTGTCAAGCTACTTGAATTTCCTATAAAAATGTTGGAGTTGTAAATTGATTTGTAATAATATGAAAGTGAACAAACATCCAGGTTAACTGTCTGAAAAGTTGGTATTTAAATAGATCAGAAACTTGGGGCTGAGCTTGGGTTGAGGCACATTTGTCATTTTGCTATTAAGAGTTGATATTTACTGTTAACATTCAGTAAGACTATCAGTCACATTTATGAAGATAACTTTAAAAAAATCAATTTGTAACTCAAAACGAAGAACAGTTTAGAACTTGAGAGTGACGTTTAGCCCTTGAGGCGACGCACCCTATAGCTCCAGTTGAAAACCCCTCCTTCACAGCCTCACTAATGCCAAAATCTAACCAATAATGAATGATTTATCATTCTGTATTTGGCTTTTTCATGTTGGAAGGGTGGGGGAGAGATCCTCAACTCCAGAATACCGAGTCACTCCTAGCACTTGGCTCTGAAACACATAAACAATGTGAACTGTTACGAGTCCCATCCCAACGCCTGTATTACACGGCCATGTGTTCTCAGAGTTCCTAGAGCCTGATGTCAGGCGTGTGCTGGGGCTGGTGTGTTTTCTGGGGGCTCTCACGTGCGGCCGAAGTGGCTGTGCCGCGGCCTGGGCTCGCAGCGCGGTCTGGCAGCACCGGCGGTCCGCTGGTGCCGCTCGGCTGGGCGGCGATAAGCAAAGAGACAGTCTGGCTCCTTCCAGGAGCCTCTCGGTCATGTCTGAGCGCTCGGCAGTTCCCAAAGCCTCTGGCTGACTTTCCCCTGTGGACCGTTCATTTATCAGGAAATGGAATTGGTTACAGGATTTCGCGCGCTGCCAAACCTCACTGACGAAATCGGCCCGTTTCTGCTCTCAGAAGTAGGAAGAATGTGTTAACTCTTTGTGCCTGATGCTTGTTTTTAGTGCATTTTTTTGCTGAAAAAAAATCCAGGTTCCTTCCTACTTTTAAAGGTTTCTGGAAATTGCTGACACACTTTCACTCTTTATGAATATACTACTAATGCAGGATAATTTTGCCTGTTACATTTAGCTCTGCATCACAGTTACCACTGTCTTTATAAATATTATTTTAGGGCAATTGAATTATTTTAGGACAGTTCAATTATGTTAATGGGAGATTTGCCTACTCAGTGTGTTCTTGCTTCAAAAAATGCCTTCTGAATTAGAGGAGTGAAAATTAAGATTTATTAAAAATGTAAACAATGCTTTGTTGTTTAAGAGAGGCTTTAAAGCCTAAGTTATACATATAACTTGTACATGACTTGTAGGAGCTTAACCAGAATTGAATAGAAATACGTCTTTAATTATGTATATAGGATGACAACAAAAAACCCAAGTGCAGTTCTTTCTGAGTGTATTGCTGGCTTTGCATGTTGTTAGAAACCCAGCTGTGTAATAGCAAGGTAAACTCTTGCTGTAAGAGGTAAACATTTTTTATATACTATTTGGAGGTCACTGTCTTTCATTATGGATCAAGTTTTCAGCAAACTTTAAAAACTAAATGCACTTTTTAAAGTGCAGATGCATATTTTTTGAGACTTGCCAAATCCCAGGCTATTCTGAAGTTTGCAGGACAGAGCTGGTTGTCAATCACAGAATCATCTGGGTTGGAAAAGCCCTCTAAGACCATCATCTCCAGCTGTTCCCCCAGCCCTTCCAAGGCCACAACTAACCCATGTTCCCAGGTGCCACATCCACATGGCTTTTAAATCCCTGCAGGAATGGTGCCTGGTCAGGCTGGTCAGCCCTCTCAGTTAAAACGTTTTTCCTAATACTCAACCTAATCATCAGCAGATTCTCAATTGTGCAAGTGGCACTGAGAAATAAAGAGCCATTTTGGTTTTATTAATTTATTTATATTGATAGGAGCTACTCCTATGTATTTTTCATTTCTCCAGTGGTCAACATCTGTCTCTTAAGACCCCTTAATTTTGTCCCTAATTAGGTGAGCTCACTCCTCTTGCAGTACTGTATCTGTGTGTTTAAGAGGGGATGGAGAAATGACCATTTGGAGGTTGTCTGCTGGTGGATGCAGGTGTCTGTTCCTGTATCACTTGAATCATTTCAGTTTGTGCAACGATGTGTTGCACTGGGAGCATGTCTCTCGTAACACATCAGTCTGTTTTAATGCAATCAATAGTTGTAACCTCCCATGTATGAAATTAATAAGCCCAGAGGTAAAGCACAGTGCACATATGGTAATTATTATGTCTGGAAGTGGTTGCTGCATTAATTGATGGCAGTAGCAAGTAATACAGCCTCGCTTAATTTCATTGCTTCTTATACAAAAATCCTGTAAAAAGAATTTCTGCAGTCTAATATGGTAGAGTGTTTTTTTTTTCCTTTTTATTATGAGCAAATCACTGTGGAAGTATTTAGAGCTCTCTTAGCTCATTTAGCTTCGTGGCAATTTGTGATCCTTTGTTCCATAAACAAAAAGTGGCTGAAAACAGCTTGTCCACAACTTGTGAAAGCAGCATGCAAGTCTCATCTGCTGCTCTCTGAGATGTGGTTAGTGTTACAGGATCCACCTGGGACTGGTGCCAGGTGAGGGACCCTGCTCACTGCCTGCGTCCTGCGAGCCTGAGCCACTGCAGGGGAATAGAAGTGATTTGGGGTGATTTGGCCTCATTACTGACATAACGGAGGCTTGTAAAATTCAGATGTTTTCCAAGCTATGTCTACAGCTCAAGTTAACATAAAAATATTACAAATTTAGCATTCCTTGCTTTTAAAAAATTGTGGTTTAGTAGTATAAATATAATTTTCCATTTTGAATCAGTGTGTCATAAATACTCCTGAGGATCTCAGAATGTTGGTCCTTTCCATTGTGAACCGGGGAAGCTATGATGCCTAAAGACTGTGCACACTTGGAGATCCCTCATTCTGTCAGTGAGAGGCTGATGATGATCAAGGCCATCAGAGTGCCAGTAACACTCAGATCCCACTTACATTGTATGTTGAAAAATGAGTGAACTTGTCATGATCCCAAAAAAGACCTTTACTGTCATCTGGGGACGCTCCAAATAGTTTAGAGCCATCGTTTAGGTTTAGAACCAAACCAAAGATTTAGGTTGAAAGGACTTAAAGCCCATCCAGTCCCACTCCTGCTATGGGCAGGGTCACCTTCCACTACCCCAGGTTTCTCCAAGCCCTGTCCAGCCTGACATTGGACATTTCCAGGGATCCAGGGGCAGCCACAAATTCTTTGAGAAATCTGAGACAGAGCCTCACCTTTCTTCAACACATGTTTAAGATCTTAATTTTCTTGAATACAAGATAAAGGACTGGCTGAAAATAGACTATTTTGGAGTAATAGGTAGTAAAATTGAATCGTATAAATGCAAATATAATGTAGGAAAGCCTTACATGTAGTGTTTTGAGAAGCACTGGCAAGGGTTTCACTGGCATCAGGGTTATGGTGACAGTTGTAGTTTTAAAATCAAATGTATTACCTGGTTTTATTTTCTCCTTTACATCTTCCTTGGGTTACAGTTCTCTAGGAAAGAGGCATCCTGTTCATACAGAGGGCTTGCTTATATTACAGAAATCCAGGGAAGCACATTTCATCCCAGGATGAAGGCATGCATCAGAGATGAGTATTGCACAAGAATCCAAGGTAGCTTGAGAGGGTGGTGCTTGGGTGAGTGACTGGAGCACAGTGATTCTGCAGTTCAGGAATGAGGTGCATTGGCCAAGATGAGGATGAAGGGTGGGCTAGCATGGGACACTCCTATTCCCAAGCTGCTGTCTGCATGGAGACTAATATTTACATGGAGGCTTAATGTCTGTCCCCTCCACCCCTGAAAATTATTCCAGTTACCTTCTGGAAGCTGCATTGTGGATTCAGTCACTTCATTCCCCAGTCACTGCTTTCTTTGCAAAGTTCAACAATTGCAGTGGAATGAAATCACCTTTCTCTGGAATTGCCTTAGCTGCTTCCAAAGAGCTATTCCATAATACAACAGGACAGTCTCCTGCAGAAAGCTGGACAGTGTTTTGGCTATCCCAAACCAGTTTGGGAATAAACCAAAATGTTCAGATGACAGGGTCCTACCTGCCCAGCCAGGACTACCGTGCAGTAGGTAACAGTAACTATTGAATCGTATAAATACAAATGTAATAACATAATACAGTAATATCTACTGTGATTCTGAGACTTATTTCTTCAAACCAGTAAAAATGGAAAAGGGAAGATAAACCACTTCTAGGAGCAGGCTGATCGGCAGAGCAGGAGTTTGTTTTTTTTCTCCTGTGGTTGTCTTCACCTTGCCATCACTTGAGTTCCCTTCGCTGCTCCACAGAGCTGTAACTGCAGTCACAGCCCAGTACCCAGCTGAGCTGAATGTCTTGGCCTTGCCTATGGCAGTCTAGGGGTTGTAATTAACTAGCTCCCATTAGGGCAGCAGGTGAAAATTCACGCAGTTACATGCAAAAGCTTTAGAAGATGAAATAGTGTCTTATAGCAAAAAATATTAAAAGAGGTTTTGTTTCTTTTTTTGCCCAAGACAAGGGTAAAAGTTTTAAACTAAAAGAAGGTAGATTCAGACTAAGGTATAAGGAAGAAACCTTTTATGATGGGAGTGGTAAAATACTGGTGAACATTGCCCAGGCAGGTGATGGATGCTCCTGATGGATCCCTGAAAGTGTCCAAGGCCAGGTTGGACAGGGCTTGGAGCAGCTTTGGATGTTGGAAGGTGTCCCTGCCCATGGCAGGGGGTGGGACTGGATGAGCTTTAAAGATCCCTCCCACACCATTCTGGGATTTTATGACTCTATGAAATAATTGTGTAATTCTTTATGCTACCTGTAGAGAGCAGAAAAATATTTCTATAAGGGACACAAGGGAAGTCTACTGCAAAGATCTTCTCCTTCCTTGGATTAGAAGAGTCTGGTTGTGTTCTACTGGTGACACAGTCAGGGTGAGAGGGACCCCTTAACATCTTCATCTCACATCCAGTGAAAGGTGGATGTCTCACCCACCTTTCACTGAGTCTCACCCATGAGGAGGCTGTTGAGCTGTGATGAGCAGAAACCTTTGCTGTTAGGAGTAAAGTTTTGGAGGAGAATAATATAACTAGTGACATTTTCTAACTGTCATCCATGATGAGGAATGTTTGCCATCCTGTTGCTGTCCATATGGCAGAGCATCCTTGCACAAGGCAATAAATGGTGAGGGGCTGATGTTAGGTGCTCTGCAAACTTAGTGGAGGGGAAAGGTCAGGAGATGACATACAAAGTCCAGTTACTAAAGGAGTGTGGATTGCCAAGAGATCAGTCAAGGATTTCTTTATGCACAGCAGAAGTTTGGCATTTCATTGCAATGTGAAATAGGGTAACAGCAGGCTCTGATTTTTCCATGTGAGCTTTTGGAACACTGTACTAGTGTCCATGCATCTATTTTAACTTAGGTGTGCAATTTAAAAACAAAGAAATAGTCCCTAAATTGAATTTTTCAGTGGCACTTAAGCACTGTGAGGGTGGCGAGGCCCTGGCACTGATTGCCCAGAGAAGCTGTTGCTTCCCATCCCTGGAAGTGTCCCAGGCCAGGTTGGATGGCAGCAGGTGGAAAGGGATGTTTTTTAAGCCCCCTTCCAATGCAAACCATTCTATGATTCTGTGATTCTCTTACTTTATAGGAAGGAAAGAAAGGTACAAGTAAAAAAGAGAGTTTGAGCAGAAGAATTTAAACTTTACACAGATTCTAACATGAAACAGTCTTTGTGTATCTGTTGTTTGACACAAGATACATTGGATTGGCTGATTTCATTGCCTTAAGGAAGCTGCTACAAGAAAGAAATATCAAGTACAAGGCAGAAAGCAAGCACTGGAGAAACAGGAGGATGGGAAAGCAGTGTGAGAGCTTCCAAGTTGCTCCCCATGGTAACAGAGCTCTGACCCAGGTAAACAACTCTCTGCACGTGTACATTTCTCAAAGCTACTTCCATGCTGCTAACTGCTGGCCTGCCACATCATTTGAACTCTGTTAACCTTCAAGGATGATCCCATTTTTTCTGAAAGGGAGCACAGAGGAGCTTCCCTGCCCAAAGCTGCAGAGCTTTGGCTTTGCAGGAGCTTGGCAGGAGCCCCACACTCATGAGCAGCCCAAAACTCCCTGTCCAACACATCTTGCAGGAGGGTTCCCAGCCAGAGCCCGGCCCCTGCTCACTTCAGAGCTGTACAATTGCTCAAGCTAAATAACATTCCCCAAGTTTCCCTCCCTAGAAAGCCTCCCTATACTTTTATTACGTTTTTTGCTGGGACTAAATCTGCTTCACATGTGTTATGCAGCCTCCCCTCTCTCCATTGCATATGTTGTGAGTCCAACAAAAAGTCCAGTGCCAAATGCACTGCATTTGCATGACATGTTGTTTCCAAATATCTTGCCACTTTGGTCAAAGTAAAGTAAAATTACACTGAAATGCCCAAACCCATTTGTTCCTCTGCATGGTTGAAAGCTATTTCCAACTTATGTGTTCCTTTTCTACTGGAGACCTTCAGTGTAGGCAGAATAGCTGAAAAGTATAAAAAGCTGTATTTAAAATTAAGTTATTAGTTTCTTTGATTAATAAAGCCCACGTTATCCCCCCTCCATAAAAAAAAAAAAGTGCTAACTTTTTAAATAAAATGTAAAATGATGTGGCCGAGGCCAACAACTTTATCCCAAACGGTACAAAATTTGATGAGTTATGACAACTAAATACAAGATAAAGGAAGAAAAAAATCATGTAACTCCTAATTATAGGGATCCAATTGCTCTTCCACTTTTGAGATTTAACTGTCTTTTCTGAATTAGTCTTTTGAATTAAGTTTCCATAACACGTGGCAGATTGAGAAAAACAGTCCTCAGAAAATTTCTGCCCTGGTTGACAGATGAACTAGGTAATGGAGCATAATCTCTTCCATTTTCGTGATTTTGACACATTTTCACTTCTGTGTGTATGTTTAAATCAAGGAGTCAAAATAAGTTTGAGTACAGAATATAAATCCCAGACAAAATTACGGCTTTCATTGCAGTGTTGGGTTAAATGTAAACAGCAGGAATGTTACCGATATCTTCTAATTAAATACATAAATCAGAGAAATGTCTTGAATGTTTGCAGCAACTGCACCAAGAAGTGAGAATGAGGAAGAGATGTACTTTGTCAGCTGATGGCTGCCTCCACTGCATTCCCATACGGAGTTTAATTTTGTCACAACCTTTGGTACAAGTTGCAAAGCTTTTCTCCAGTTGATTTAAAGGCTTTTTGTTCCTGCTGAGGATGATTAGTGATGGAGATGGCTTTTTCCTGGCCAAGCAGGGGATTTCTCACGTCTGTCAGCATCACTGCTGAGGACTCTGCTGTTAGGATTTAGAGGCCAGCTGTTTTGGGTCACCTTTTTTGTAGCTCTAGATGTTCTGGAGTATCAGATGATGGTATTGAATCTTAAATTCACGTGGATTTAGGCTGGTTTTATGATAAGGTTGTAATGCTAAACCCACAATCTGTTGAACTCACGAACAAGGCTGATTTTTCTTGACTGTGTCCTCATGTTGACTCTTGCACTCTAACAAGCCGTACCATGCTCCCTTCTACCCAGGTTTTCTCCTTGTCCTGTAGGTTGGAAAAGCCCTCTTAGACCATGGTTGGACTCTAACCATTTCCCCAGCACTGCCAAGGCCACCACTGACCCATGTCCCCCAGTGCCACATCCACATGTCTTTTAAATCCCCCAGGGATGGGGCAGCCACAGCTTCCCTGGGCAATCTGTGCCAGGGCCTCACGACCATCACAGCCAAGAATTTCTTCCTGATAGCCCATCTAACCCTGCTCTCTGGCAGTCTAAAGCCATTGCTGGTGTTTAAACTGTGCTGAGAGCAACCAACCTGTGGCTTGTGAGCCAAGGCTTGAGGACAAACAGTGTAGCAGAGGGGTGAGAATTTCCCATCTCGATCGTGCTGTAGCAGCATCATCCAAAGCTCCACAAGGAAGATTTTCCTTCCTCCACTACAGTGTGTGAGCTATGAAAAACCACACCAAAGATTTTTTTTATAGATGGGAAACCAGAGGCTTATACTGGATAGTTCACTGAGGGAAGGTCTCCTCGAGGCTATAAGAGACTGGCAGCTCCAAAACGTAAAAGGAAATTTTGTGTCTATGGAGTAGAGTGGGAGGAGAACACAGGCCTTAAACTTACATGCTGTTCTTGATGTGAGACCCACGAGATCCAAGTGGTGCCTGTAGATCTGAGCTCGGAGTCAGGCAGCAAAACTTTATTTGAGTTCCTGGGGCTTATCTACCCCACCAGGACTTGCCAAGCTCCATCCTCCTGAGCTAAGACCAGCAAAGCCTGATTGTTGTCACCAGGGTAAACAATCCTGGCCTGAATGCGCAGGGAGGAAGGGGGCAGATATGTGCAATAACAGAGGGACATAATAGCATTTATGAAAGAATTCTCCAGCCTGAGGTGGGGAGTTCTCTAGAAATGTTTGATTCATGTCCTAAAGACAGTCTTTATCAGAATAAGTCTTAATACAGATAAGGTGTCAGTGAAGGCAAACAAATCTGGAAGTGCTGCATCTAAAGCACAGTGAAACAGAAAACAAGTAATTTTCATTCATTATTGAAACAGCAGCTCACTTGGGGCCCTTTTTCAGATTGAGGTAATTGTTTGCATTAGAAAAAAAAAGCAGTTTCACTATAGGAGAGTGCTGCTTTTTAAACTGGTGGCTTCAGGATGACACGAAGCATAATGATCCCTTTTGGTTGCAGTCAGCTCCTGGCTCCCTGTATTCACTCAAAGAGATGCAGTTGCCCAGGTTCAAGATTTGCAAAGATGTCAACACCTTGAAGGAATCCTTGTCCTACTCCTTCTCACTCTTTCTCCTTTCTACTGCTTTCTACTCTTTCACTGCTTGCCTCTGTCATTGATAAAGGCATGTTTTCAATAGCTAATTTGAACTTGCTATCACAACCTTCATGAATATAATGGAATATAGAATAAAATACAGCATAGAATGAGCAGCCTAAAAATCCATTTCAGAAAAGGCATCCTTGTTATTTGTTGAGGTCAACTTAACACCACCCCCCCTTCCCTGACTTCAGTTTGTCTTCACAGAACTCTTAGCATTAGGGCACATTTTTTTCATAAAGCTGTGAAGTCCGCATTCACAGAATAACTGTGTAAATGTATACATCTGGCACCGGCTCCTTGGCTGGCAGTCCTGGCAGAGATAAGGCTGCAGTCTGGCACTGCGTGCTATGGCTGGAAAGGTTTTGCTGTCACTTCACATTTCACTCCTCAAGACAAATAATTGGGATTTCCTGCATGCAGCAGGGCAGCACTGCTCATCTCGCAACACAGTCTGTCTGTTTGCAGAGGCTTGAAATACTTTAGAAGGGAGTATGTCCGTTGGAGTGTACATTTTCCAGTTTGGGGAGATTAGGGAGCCAAAGGTCTGCCGGCTCAATAGGGTGTTAGTCAGCACGTTCTGAGCTTCAGGCAGATAAGGGTCCACTTCCTAGGCTGCCCTGATCTGAGAGTTAACGGTTGGTGACAGCAAGTCTGTCTCTGTTCTTAAGTCATTGTTATAATTTTTTGTAATATTTACAGGCCTGGCTCTCTCAGATTAAAAAGTACAAAATCAAAAGGAGGTCTTCCTCTGTGGGCGCTGGGGGTGGGGGGAGGATGTTTGGGCTTGGCGTGAGGCCCCACCGCCATGCTGGGTGGGAGGGACCGGAGCAGGATGTCGGCACAGGCCTCGTCTCTGTGGCTGCTGTGAAGGAAAACTCAGACCTTGTCAAATGACCTTTCAGGAGCCCCCCACACCAGGAAACGTGTTGTAAATGTCAGCCCCCAGGATACAAATCAAAGGTGTTAAGCTCAGCTGGGAGAATGGACCTCATCTCTCTGGCTGATGCACGAAGCCAAGGCCTAGGCCGTGCATCAACCCTTGCACAGTGATAACGGAGAGAAGCGTGGTCCCAGTTGTCCAAAGGAATGTTCTTTTTGGCTTGGTGGGATGTTTTGGAGGGAGCATTGAACCAATATGTAGTGAAAGCATGTCTAGGACCTCGTCACTGGAAAAGTATGCAAACTGAATCACTGTGCTCTTCTCCTGCCACCTTTTGTGTTGGGGGAATATGTTCTACACAAACAAATGAGAAAAGAAAACAACTGTGACATATAACACATAAAAGTAACTCTGGATTTGGGATGAAGGAAAAAGGCAGATGGAAACAGCATTTTGACCCATCAATCCTTTGTGGTTCTACTGGATTATCTCAGGACTGTATTAGTGCAGAGGTCATATAGGCAGTTTGCAAAAGGAAAAATCCTTAAACTCTGAAATGATTGTGGTTTATATTGTCATTGTGCTTCAGTCTCTTCCCATCTGAGATGCCAAAGAGCAGAGAGGTGAGTGCTAGAGACTCCATAGGCAGTCACAATGTCCATCAGCCAGAACAAGATGGGACTGAGTCAGATGACAAAATCTCCAGCGCCTTCTCCATAGTGGNGGAGCGAGAAAAGGGTAATATTTATATATTACTGGGTCAGGATATATATATTGTCCATACAGGGTTCCTGAGGTGCATGCCTCCAGCAGCAAGGCAGTGTTGGCTTCAGTGCCTTACCAAAACGTGGAAGTGTGGGTCATGTTCTCAAAGTTCAGTAGTTTCCTTCACTGTCACACATGTATCCAATACCTTCTGCTCATTTGCGTTGCTGATTGCATGGCACACACCAATGGGAGAGTTTTATTTGCACAGCAGTTGGATCTTTGGTGGGAGTAGGAGTCAGGCAGCAGGGAGAGGTTTATCTGGGGTTTGTTTCGGGACAGTGAGATGGTGCTGTAGCCTAGGTGGGGCAGCCATCCGTGATGTTATCTGGAGCACAAAGCATTTCCATGATAAACAACATTCCTTGTATTTTAGACTAGTCTGCTATCAAAGTCAAAACAACTGTTCTGGCTTAAACAGTAGCACTCGCTACTTGAAATGTAAAATATATAATTGGATCTAAGATTTGTCTAGAGCAGATTCTCCATGTCTTTTAATATATAGTTACACATATTAGTGTACGTTCATTATTTAACAGGGTTATTTTCTCCAAGACTTCCATCATTCATGCACTTCATAGACCTTTTTAAATCCTTTCCAATGAGTTTTTCCATATTGTTAAAAAAAGTTTAATAAATTATATCAATTAGACTAAAAGCATGCAACTCACTTTTTAGAAAATAATTAGCAGATGGTTGTCTCTGATGTGAGAACTGGAATATTGTTGGGCATTTATAGTATTGGCTTTGTTTTTAAAAAAGGGAATATAGATCTGTCATTTTTATCCAGAAGTTGGAGCAGACTTTGTAGCCAGATACACAACTTAATTCTTCTCTACTTACAATATGTCCAAGAGGAGACTTTGCCTTTCCCACCCCTACCTCTCCCTCCTTTGAGTTCTTCCACATTGTTGCAAATAATCAAATTTCCTGAGAAGAATTATTTTGGTCTTTGGCAAGTCCTGAACTATAAAAAGCCTTTTTGGTTTATATAAGAGTTTCCCCACTGACCAGGTGATACTGGGGCTCTGAGAGCACCATAAACTTTTTCTGGAGGGAGCAAGCATCCTGGGATCTCACAGATCACAGAATCACAAAATCACTTTGGTTGGAAAAGCCCTCCAAGACCACCAAGTCCACCCATTCTCCCAGCACTGCCAAGGCCACCACTGATCCATGACCCCAAGTGCCACATCCACATGGCTTTTAAATCCCTCCAGGGGTGGTTATCTGCTCCATATCTGGTTGACTGCAGAACTGATCTTCCCCTGCGTTCTCTTGCTTACTAGACTTTAGAAATATATTTTCTGTCTTCTACAGAGCAATCCAAACTGTGCGTGTGCATGTATGGACCTAGGACAACTTGAGCTTTTGCCCGATTTGAGACCTTCAAAGAGTTGTTCCTCATGAGATGTTCCCAACTGATTTATTGCTGCCAGTTTCTTAAACTTTACCTTTTGCACACTTGAAAAGTGGCAGAATTAATAGAATCACAGAATGTTTTCAACTGGAAGGGACCTTAAAGATACTCTTGTTCCAACCCCCTGCCATGGGCAGGGACACCTTCCAACTTGCTCAAATCTCACTCATAATATTCTGGAAAGAAAAAATTCAGCTTTGAATTTGCTTTGTTTGGTGAGTGAGTGGTGTTTTGGGGTTGGGAAGGTCTACATGTGGTGCAGTGTTTAATGCTGAGACTTCAGAAATTCATGGATTTCTAAGCCCTTCTTTGAGGTAACTGCTAAAGCATCATGGTCTTAATTGTGAGTTGAGGCATCCAAAATCTAGTTCCATTCTTGTAACCTTTTGTTAGCAGATCTACAAATCTTCTGTATGAAGTTGTTAATGAATGAGTGATTTCTAAACTCCCTTCAGTTTTAGCAAAAATGTTTGCTGAAAACGTATTGGTTTTTGTCACTGTGTAAAGCCTTGCACATTAATCTAGAGGAGGATGGCTTGCAAGATGAAGCACAGGAAGCCAGGGTTTAAACTCATTTGCATCTTCCCTAGCAGTGGTAAAAATAGGGACTACTGTTATGAAATGTGCATTTTCTGCAAATCCTGTGGTAGGAAAGGCTTATGTGTTCACTTCATATCCATAAAAGTTTTGTGAGTTGATAGACTCATCCCCATTTGTGCTTTGGTGCCCTTTAATGCCACTGAGAAATGGGTTTAGGGATTATTCTGTTTTTCAGATTTTAATTCCCTAAGTTCAAAAGCACATAAAGGATTTTAGTTGTTTATCTGAGTGGTCAGTGTATGTATGTAACAAGTGCTCGGGCGAGGTCAGACCAGAACTGTTGCTGTCAGTTGGGTCAGTTGCTTTGTTCATGCCATGTGTTTAACTCTGTTCCTGGTTAGGTTTTTTTTTTTCTTCAATTTGAAAAACATTCTTTGTTTGAATTATTGACATTTTGAGATTGTTAATTTTTTTTGCTCAGACCTATGTTCTTTCTTCTGAAAGGCCACTGTATTTTCTGAGAATTACTGTTCTTTCAGGTTAAGCCTGGAAGTGGACGAAAGTCCTATTTTTTATCGATGGTACCTCATTTACACATCATGCCTTCATCCTCATGCTTCAGGTGTAATTACATATATCAATCTCTGGTTCTTTCTTTTCTTTTCATTTGATAAAGCCAACGTGTATTGTATTTTCTGCAGTGTTACAAATGTCCTCATAGTGTTCCTATTGTTTCCTGTCTCTCCATGGTATGATAGTAAGTCACAGCTTGGTTTGGCTCCTGGCTGTTCAGCAGTCCTCTTGGAAATGTTTGGAGAGATCTGTGTCCATCTAAGACAACATGGCATAGAGAACAATCCTGACAGGGCAAGCAAATTCTAATTAGAGCTGTAAATCCTTGAACTGTGACTATTATGTATGATACATAAAACATATGTAGAGATTAATGATACTTAACAGTGTGTGATATGTGAGCTTTGCATCAGTCTTTCATCTTGGTAATCTTTTCCTCCTATTCCAAAACTTCTCCAGGTAACACAGAATCTCTGAAGCTGAGCAGGGATCCCCTTTTTTCTCAAACTAAGGGATTAAGGGACTTTCACAGAGTCCTAGAATAGTTTGGGTTGGAAGGAAATTTAAAGCCCATCTCATTCCAATCCCTACCATGGGCAGGGACACCTTCCACTAGCCCAGGCTGCTCCAAGCCCTGTCCAGCCTGGCCTTGGACACTGCCAGGGATCCAGGGGCAGCCACAGCTGCTCTGGCCACCCTGGGCCAGGGCCTGCCCATCCTCACACACAGCAATTCCTTCCCAATATCCCATCCAGCCCTGCCCTCTGGCACTGGGAAGCCATTGCCTGGGTCCTGGCCCTCCAGGCCTTGTCCCAAGTCCCTCTGCAGCTCTCCTGGAGCCCCTTTAGGCCCTGCCAGGGGCTCTGAGCTCTCCCTGGAGCCTTCTCTTGTGCAGCTGAGCACCCCCAGCTCTCCCAGGCTGTCTCTGTATTTGCTGACCAGTGGCCCAGTTTATTTTCCATGCTGTCTAGAAGTAGCCCAGAGTTCAGGTGTTTCTGATGTGGACCCAGAAGATTCTGAAATGGGTACCTGGCCTTGTCCTAAGCTCAGATATATACATTTATACTGTTCTTTTGGAATCTGTACAGAGTAACAGCCTGAAGAAGACAAAAATAGCACAATTTGGGGTGACTGACATTTATCAGCAGTATTTCTTTTCTGGAAAGAAAATAAACAAGTGTATTTGTGTTTACATCCCTGAATTTCTCGGACTTAAAGCTCTCATTATTTGTTATTCTATCCCAGACAGAAATGCAATTGTTGTCTTACAGTACCCTGCAAAGCTGTGTGCCCTAGCAAGGTTGCCACAAATATTTAACTCATTTAAAGAATTGTGGTTTTACCAATAATTATCTAGGTAGAGCTGTTTGATTGATTTTTCCCAAAATGACCTGGCTTCTCAGTACTCTATTAAAAAAATAGTAATTGCTGAACTCTGACCAGAAGCACGTCTGCTCCTCTGGCAGTAGTTCACATCTGACACTGAAAATTCACCGCTGAGCATTTATTTTTCTGCAGCTGTGGTTGTACAAACCTTTACTTAAAGTGATCTGAAAACAGAAATCACGTATCAATGAAACTTGCTGAAACAGTTCTCTCTCTATAGATGAACTCCCCAACCCTCCTGGACCAGGAAGATTGTGCCCCATTAGAGTATGGGTTACCTGTCTTACGGGATTTTACTCTCTGGGAACAATGTTAATGTCTACTACAGCTTGTGTAGTTGCTTAAACTTCCATAATTCTATTATAATAAATAATACTATCTTTTACATACATTTCTTAATTAATATGTAATATAGTTATTATATTTCACTTGTGCACAGATGGTTTTGAAACTCGTATCACCCTGAGTTTTCTATTTCTTTTTCAACCTCCCTGCCATGCTCCGAGCCCCCATTTTCTTCACTGTCTTTCCGTTTGCACGTATTCCTTAGGCAGATCTCTGAACAAGATGTGTGGCTCACACTTAGTCTAGCACATTTCCTGTTTGCTTCCCTCGTGTCCCCACCATCATCCTCTATGCTGTGAGCCTGAGGAGGAGAAAAAGATGGTATCAGGCAGGTGTGGTGTAGCCCATACAGATATTTCACCAAAGCCACACAGACTTTCTGTCTGAAGTCAAAGAGAAGCATTGCAGACATGAACAGAACTGAGAAAGATGAAGCGGCCTTATCACCCCACAAGAATTAAGTAATTGCAAAAATTCAATCTGTCAGTATCTTAGAGCAAGCACTGAGACATTTTCTTCCACAAATTGTGCTCTGTTAAAGAACACAAGTCCTTATATTTATATAAAACCCAAATATATCAATGTTTCCATATGTACCAATGCATCCATATCATGAGCAGTGTACATTGTTGGTGTGATTGTTGAGTTGTTTTCAAGATCCTTGGCCATTAATTTGACTTAGATTGGTATTTTGGGGACCAGATTTCCAAGCGGTGCTGAGGATTTTGCAGACAAGTACAGGTGTCATTCCTCTGCCCAAAATCCTCTCAGGCTGGTATGTTTGGTGCAAGACAGATTGTAGGGATAATTCTTGCTGGGGTAAATATTCATTGTAGATCCTAAACCAGAGGCTTGGTACAGTGCTGAATCTGAGCCTTTTTTTTTCCCCTTGCCATTTGATGTATTTTGCTAATGAGGTCCAATCCTACAGATGCTCTGCAGGCAGTACTGCTATATTTAGCTGAAACAATATGAAACACATAATTTGCCATCAAATCGTTAGGTTACCAAACAGGACTCATGGTAAGCTTTTCAAACACACAGAAATCCCATCCTCAGAAAGACTTTGAAGCTTTGGATTGATGTAAAGTTCACATGAATTTGACTCTCAAATGTCTTCAAACTCCTTTGAAAACAGCACTTCTCTGCTCAAAGAGTCACCTGCTTTTGAAAATACTCATGCTTGATTGCTGTTTCAGAAACCAGAGTTTCTAACCAGAACTCGAGGAAAAGAGCATTCTCCAGTTTTTTATTAATCCAGCTCTTTAATTTCTTTATTTTTCCACAGTGACTGCCCCATATCTTTGATGAAGGCTGCTTTTCATCCAGCAGAACATCTAGATCAGGGAAGAAGCAAAGACATTGCTCTAAGAGCAGCTCTGAGGGTTCATTTGCAGGGAAGGAGATGTTTTATTTAATGTATGGCTCAAGCCTTGTAGTTCAGATGCCACTGTGCTGTCTGGAGCAGGGCCAGGTGCTGCTTGCTGCTTGTGGTGTTCTCTTCCTCAACGTTAACTGAAAAAAAACCAAACCAAACCAAACCAAAACAAAAAAAACCAAAACACCCTATGTTGTTGAACTTCTGTGGTGGGGGAGTTACTGCAGTTCAGTTCTGCGTCTGTTCATCAGACTTCCCGTGGTTTTTCATCGAATCATGTGATTGACAACACAGACAGTCTGCAAAGTTCTCGGTCTGTCTCGTTTGTACCCTAGTCCCAACCACTAAATCTGACTTCTGCTTTGTCTGGCAGAAGAAAACAAGATAGGGTGCTGTGGTGGGGTGATTCACCAGGGCTGATAAGTGCTGTCTGTGTTTAAACTGTGCCGTTCAAACCGTAATGTTACCTCTGTCTCTCACGTTGTCAAGCACTTTCTCAGGCTGGTTTATTTTAAACTATCTGGGGTTGTCTATCCCTGTAAGAGCTGGAGAGAAATGCAAATAATGGCTCCAACAGACCTGTTTATGTCAGGGCAAGGAGTTCAGTAACTTAAATAGACAACAGTGTTGTATATTGGATCAAAAAAGGGTTTGGGTTGGGAGAGAACTTAAAGCTCGTCTCATTCTACCCCCTGCCATTTCCACTCCTATCCCATGGGCAGGGACAGCTTCCACTATCCCAGGCTGCTCCAAGCCCTCTCCAGCCTGGCCTTGGACACTGCCAGGGATCCAGGGGCAGCCACAGCTGCTCTGGGCACCCTGGGCCAGGGCCTGCCCACCCTCCCACACAGCAATTCCTTCCCAATATCCCATCCAGCCCTGCCCTCTGGCACTGGGAAGCCATTCCCTGGGTCCTGGCCCTCCAGGCCTTGTCCCAAGTCCCTCTGCAGCTCTCCTGGAGCCCCTTTAGGCCCTGCCAGGGGCTCTGAGCTCTCCCTGGAACCTTCTCTTCTCCAGGCTGAGCACCCCCAGCTCTCCCAGGCTGGCTCCAGAGCAGAGGGGGCTCTACCTCTCAACACCATCCATCCAAACAAACAGGGCAGTGAGGGAAAAAAAAGGGATGATTCATCCCATGCCAAGGCTTTTCCTCTGTCATTAAGATTGCCATTTAAGATGCCTTAGAACAGGCTCTCTTTTCAAGTGGTGCTAAAAATCAGGTTCCTTGGAAAGTCACCAGGTGGGGTGCAAGTGTCTTTCCAGGAGTAAGTTGGACACAGCAGCAGAAAGGCAGAAGAAAACAGATTTGTGCACTGCTGGTTTGACTTTCGGAATTTTGTTAACCATGATAAATCTCTCACCAGTGCTGGCTGGATTATTACTGGGAGTGCCCTGAGACTCGTGTGGCCTGGTTGCTTTACAGTGTCACCTCTTGTGTGTCTGCAGCACACAGCCAAGGCTCCTGATCACACATTTGAAGCAGTACATACAGGAGACAAATGGCACAAATGCGAATTTAAATATTCCTTGGACTATCACCTGAAAATCTTGAAAACCTTTTTGAAAATCTTAAAGCTTTTTGGCATCAATCAAGCTTTTTACTTGGTGTTTAAGTCCTGCTGTTACAAATAGCTATAAAGTCACTCTGATAAAGAATAAAGTTTTGATTATTTTGTTTGTTAACAAATTCTGTTTTCAGTGAACACCCTGCTAGTGAAACATTGTGGGTAGTTTTTTATCTCAACAGTGGATGGCTGCCATGGTTAATCTTGCAAGTTACATCATAGAATCATTGAGGTTGGAAAAGCCCTCTAAGATCATTGAGTTCAAACATTAACTCAGCAGCACTGTACTCACTACTAAACCATATTCCCAAGTGCTACATCCACACCCTAAAGAGGCTGGTGCATTTTTCTCCATGCTGGGCCTCTAGGATTTCTCATTTTAAATTAGTGAGAAAACCTGGCCAGCACACAGCTGTGGGTCATTGCAGTCATCTAAAGAAGGTGGGTTTGAATTGCTGGCCTGGAATTCTAATTTTTCAAGCAATGCATTGAGCTGTCCTGACCCTGCTGTTCAGGTGGACCATCAAAAATCTATCACTTCTGCTGTTATCTACATTCTTTTTGCATAGACACATTAAAGACTGTGTATATGTAGTGGCAGTGTGTATTATCTCTCTCCTTAAAAATCTCATTCTTGTCTGCATTTCCAAGATACCCCCCCAGGCTGTTCAAAGCACATGTTGAGTGTGAGAGAGTCCATACTGACTGCAGTGAGTTACAGCCTTTAATCTGAAATTGATTATTAAATTGCTATGGTACAATCGCAATAAATGGCAGCATCGATCAGCCTGAAGAGAGGCTGAATAATAAAATCAATGCATGGCTTATTGCCTGAAAATATGAATGCTACCTGAGCCATTTTATCCTGCCCTTCCAGCTGAGAGATAATGGGATAGTAAGACCTGAGCATCTTCAGATGCAGCGGTTGGAATTTCTAATGTAATTTTGCCTACTGTTTTAAGGCTGAAGATATTTGGTAAGCTGCACAAGAGCTCAAGAACGGTCCCAGGCTACTGCCATGAGTGTTTGCAAAGCCAGTAGCTCTGTAACCCAAGGGTGAAAAAAAAAAGCTGTCTGGGTTTAGTTCAACACAAATTAGCATCTTTAATCACTTTTTCCCCCCCTTCCCTCCCGGAAGGGCTACCATGGGCTGCAGTCCTGGTGTGCAGCCACCCCTGGGGTGAAGAGTGAGAGCTCTGTAACACTTTCCTCTGGCTGGAAGTGTTGCCATGGTGTAATCGTGGGATTTAACCATTCCTTCTGCAGTGCTGAACGGAGCATGATCCTGCCTACACTGACCACAAGCCAGGAAGTTTTGGAAGAAAGTGGGGAACATTACACTGAGGATAAGCAGAGTAGAATGTCAGGGTTTTTTTTAAAAAATAAATGCTAATAAAAATATACATGAGGGCTTGGTTAGGGAGTGCCAGAGGGGGAAGGCAGGGACAGCTTGAGAACTTGGAGCTGAGATGGGAAGGGATAGAAAATGTCAATGAAAAGGAGGATTTCACAAGGCTGGTGAGACAAAAAGAAAGCTTGGGTGAGTACAAAAGAGAAAGAGAGAGAGGATGAGGATGCATTGGAAGGGAGTTGAGGTGGCAGTAGGCTGGGAGACTGGAAATGAGAGGTGGGGGTGAGTATGGCTGTAAGGTACCTAAGAGGGAAAAAACAAAGTGATGCAGAAGATTAAACAGGCTGGTCCACGCAGACTTGGGGAAAAGAGGCTGTAGAGAGGTGGTAGAAAGTGGTTTAGGTGCACAAAATGGCTGTGGGAGAGTTCGCTACCACAAACTGCATGTCTGACACAGGAAATTAAACTTGATGATGTCCTTGAGATTGTGGGCTTTAAATTCCACAGGAGTTAGATGCAGAAAGGCTTTTAACAACCTTATCTTTTAGGTGCCTCAGTTCCTTGAACAGAGATAGTACAGAATCCTTTAGGCTAGAAAAGCCCTCCAGGATCTTTGAGTCCAGCTGTTCTCCCAACACTGCCAAGGCCACCACTAACCCACGTCCCCAAGTGCCACGCCCACACGTTTTCTACAACTTTTCTACAAGTTTCCATGTTTTCTGACCCCAAGAATACAAATAACGTGGGAGCATAGAAATGAAATACATGGCCCTGAAAACCAAGTGTCCAACAAATGCCCCCCCTTCAAGGGAGCCTGATCCAGCCAGAATTCTTGTACCCTTAAGGCAAGGAAACAGGACACTGAGCTCAAGAAATAGAATAGGGAATCCCATCATTAATGGGCAAAGAGGCTCCTTAGCCATTGCTGTGCTTGTTCTGATCATGTCACACTGTAGAGTTTATTCTTAGTCTTAGCCACAACCTTATAAATAATAAAATGGGTCATGTTTTATCTTACCCCAGTGATCATTGTAATGTGGCTTTTGCCTGAGACTCTGCCAAGCTCAGGCACAGGCAACATTTAGAAGTGGATAAAGTGAAGAGCACAGTATAAAAGTAGACTGAGCTCTTTCCAAAATACACACTTACAAGAGCAAACCTGGTGGGTTTGCAGTGTGCACTGCTTTGGGAGGGAAAAAAAGAGAAAAATGGGAAATTGAGGTTGCAGCATGTCTGTCTATTCTCTCTGGTGACCAGGGACAGGATCCAGGGAGCAGCTGGAGCTGTGCCAGGGAGGTTTAGGTTGGATATCAGTGAAAGGTTGTTCCCCCAGAAGGTGCTGGGCACTGCCCAGGCTCCCCAGGGAATGGGCACGGCCCCAAGGCTGCCAGAGCTCCAGGAGCATTGGGACACCACTGCCAGGGATGCCCAGGTGGGGTTGTTGGGGTGTCTGTGCAGGGACAGGGGCTGGACTCTGATCCTTGGGGGTCCCTTCGAACTTGGGATATTCCGTGATCCTATGATATCACAAACTGTGTTTATTCTTTCGGCCTTTCCAAAGGATTCTCCTGCTAAGAAGCCAAGTACAATTATTCTCAAAATGTTTTTTAGGGAAAAGTGCAATAAATTGGTCTGTACGTGCACAAGCAAGAAGGCTTTTTAGGAGCTGCTGAAAATGACAGTTTTCCTTAAGACCTTTGTGTTTTGTAAAGGATTCATGTGTTTAGTCTCTTAACAAGCAAATGGATTGTGACCAACAGTAAAAGGCTTGAATACAATATGCTAATGAAGCATTTGATTCAAAGAAGAAATTATAAATGATCTTTTCATCCTGTAAATGTTTTCCTTGGGTTCTAATGTTTTAGTTCCTTATTTTTTTTTCACCAAACCTCTTTCTAAAGTGTTTATGTGAGCTGTGTGTTTGCAAATAGACATGCAAACCTTCCCTCACTGGACTCTGGCTTCTTGTTGCAGAAGTTCCCCGAGCTGAAGTTCAAGTATGTGGAGGAGGAGCAGCCTGAGGAGTTCTTCATCCCCTATGTGTGGTCCCTGGTGTACAACTCTGCCGTGGCTCTGTACTGGAACCCCCGTGACATCCAGCTCTTCACCATGGACTCAGGCTGAGGGACAGCCTGGCCAGGCCAGCCCCGCTCCGTCTTACAGGAATCCAACCTCTGCACCCCTTCCAACCTGACCCTCTCCGACTGCCCCCTCTGACCCCAGAGCCAGTGTCCAGCCCAGCCTCATGCTGGGACAGACTGGTGTGGGGCACTGATGGCTTGTAGGCAACCTTGTGTTTATAGTCCATAACCTAGAGCTTGTTTGATGAAAATGAGGCCTTACACATGGGGTATGATGTTACTACCAACCACAAACCTGATCGTCCTTTTAACTTAACGGGCTAAATGAGATTGCAGGCTTTGATTTGGAAGCAGCGTTTGTATTTTTGGCTCTTTTGAGCGGGCAGCTTCCTTGGGTCAAGCTTTTTACGGTCTCTTGGATGCTGCCATGGGTTGCTCGTTACCTAATCCCATGTTTTCACTCACAGCCCTTCGTTTCCGTGGCACTGTCAAGGCTGCAGCCCTTAAATTGCTGTCTACGCTGTCATCCCAGGGAGCTAAGCGAGCAGCATCTTAATCAGATTAGCTCCCAGGCAGATTCAAAACACTTGATTTAGATGTTTGTGGGAGGATTTTCAATAGCAAGTCTTTTGTTGTTGTTGTTGTTTGACTGGCAAATACTCTCCAGAGGGCAAGAAACACCTGCTTTCAGAGTCAGGTCCCTTACAGACTTGTTTTTCTGTGCTTCTGTGCAAAATTGTTCCTGGAAATTGAACGTGTAGGGAAAGGGGGGAAAAAACATCCAAAGAAAATAATTACAAGATTGTAAAATAGACCAGTGTCCTGTAAACCTGTGTGTAATGGTGACAGTGTGTTTTGGGGATCTTGACAAAGCTCTGTGTTGAAAACCTCCTGTTGGCTTTTAAAGTTTTATGGCAGAAGTATAAATTTATCTGAATGTAGAATACTACTCTCTTTTTTTGTTGTTTTCAAGTGCCCTTTCCTGACGTACCTGTTTCAGCAGTGGGAAAAGCAAAAGAGGTGGTGTGATTTTGAAAGAAATCCCGTTTTTCAAAGTGGGGATCATATTTTGGGGATGCCTGTTGCACACACGTGCACTCACTCTCCTCGTCCCACGTGCTGCTGTGTGGGGGACTGTCACCAGTGCATTGCATGCCAAAACTTCCGTTTCGAGGAATTAGTTCCTAAAGATGCGTGGCAACCCTCTGTATTCACTGCCTGCTCCAGCATGTTCTGTTTGTTGACCTGAGGAATCGGTGCATTCGCCTTCAGAAAGTCCTTTGAATGGCTTTAAATAGAATTTCTTGCACCATTTTGTCCCATGAAGGATGTGCTAAGATTGTACTTTCCTTTTATCTGCTTGTTTAGAGACGAAAGTCCATTTGAGTCCTACACAAATGGAAGTGCTGGCTTTTTTAAAAAAAAAAAAGCTTTCCAAATTTATTTAAATATAGCTGCAAAGGGATATATACAGCCCATGAGCATTTAGGACTTTGAAATGGCAGAAGCTTTTGAGAAAAGGCAATGTAAGACTGGAGATGCAGTGTTTTCTTAGGCAAATAGGAGAGATGAATGAACCATGACTGAGCTGCACATAAGTTGATCTGTATTTAGGATTTATTCTGTTTTGTTTTGGTCTTTGAGCAAACATAAAAAGGGGATAACTATTCTTGGTTACTGTAGTGATTTGTAATTTTGTCTTTATTAAAAGACTTAAGAGTGTTTGTGAGTCAACAGGGCTGCCCAGATTTGGAAAGGTCAGTCTGAAGATGCACTTTTAAACCGTGGATTCTGAGGCTGCTGGGCTGGCTCAGTGTTCATCTGTTTTAAACACCCCGGGTGAGCAGAACCAGAGAGGCCCCGCTGGGGCAGACACTGCTCTGCCAGGTGTCAGACTGCAGAAAACTTGTCTGTGAAGGGGCTTTTTACAAGAGGGGGGCACATGAAGCAGCAATCTGACAGAATGGGTCAAACCAGCTGCTGAACCAACATCAGTGTCACACAGAAAATTCTCTCTCGCTGTCCTCCCATTGTGGTGACACTGAGGTGCAAAGGGTTTGTTCCGATGGCGTAATTTCCTTGTGCGTTTCATGAAATGCCCTGCTCCCGGGTCCCAGCTGGTTTGGAACAGCTGGAGTCACCACTTAAAGCCAAAACAGCAGAGCCAGACCAAGATTTAGGCAGAAATCCATGCTGGCCCCCCTGTCTCTCCCAAGAGCTGGAGCGTGACGTGGGCCTGGCAGTGTCCTGACGTCTGCAGTCTGATACGGTCACAAATACTCTGTTTTTCCTTCACCTTAGGGATCCTTTTCATTACTTTGTGTGAAAGATTTACTATGCGTAATTACAAAAATAAAAAAGATAAAACAGTAAATACAGGGTGGTGTGTTTCATGTCGTGGGTTTTGGCGTGGTCGTCAAGCCCATTGTGCATGAGGTTTTATCGTGTCCTCCATGATGTGCAGTTAAGAAGAACGTAATTTTATTTGTTGCATAAAGTAAATCAATGTTGAAGTCAGTGTCTGGTGAAAGAAGGAACGTGCCATGCTCCAGTGTCATGTGGAATGTCACCTCTTGCCAGCTCAGCTTTAGTGGTCGCAATGGCCATGTCCTGTTGGGGCATTGGGAACGTGCAGTCGTGGGGAGCAGCAGAGGAGGGACAGGGTTGTCCACTCAAGACCTGACACAATGTGTTGCTTCACCCTCAGCTTCTGTTTCCTATCCATTTCAGCTGATGCTGCCTCTGGTTTTGAGGTATGAGATGGGTGTTGCACCAGGGCCTTCTCCTGACCATGCTCGTATTTGGGGTGACCTAACTGTGGCCTTCCAATATCTGAAGGTACTGACAGGAGAGCTGCAGAGGGTCTTTGGAAAGGGACCAGGAAGGATAGGACAAGGGGGAATGGCTTCCCAGTGCCAGAGGGCAGAGCTGGATAGGATATTGGGAAGGAATTCCTGTCTGTGAGGGTGGAGAGGCCCTGGTACAGAGTGCCCAGAGCAGCTGTGGCTGCCCCTGGATCCCTGGCAGCGTCCAAGGCCAGGCTGGACAGGGCTTGGAGCACCCTGGGATAGTGGAAGATGTTCCTGCCCCATGGCAGGGGAGTGGGGATGAGCTTGAAGGTCCCTTCCAACCCACACCATTTTGAGATTCTATTACAATGTTCTTGCTCTGAATGCTGATTACTGGTGTCACCACCTGCCTGTGCTCTCTGAGCAGCTCTCAAGAGGGAAATCCATCACTTCAGGGCTGGGGAGGAGAAGGCAGGCCTGCTCTCAGAGGACCATCCCTTCCAGAAGACCAAGCAGGCAGGAAACCCAGCAGCTGTGTTAAGTTGTTGGTGAAGTGGGAGTTGTGCCCTCTTGCACGGGTCTCTGGTGAGGCAGATTGGGCAACAGAGTGAGACTCTGATCTTGCTGTGAAAATGTCATGGGGGTTGGAAGATATAAAGGCATTGATCATCATTAACTTTGGCAAAAGCAGTCCAAAAACGTGCCAGGTTTCCTGGCATATCTTGACCCTAATAGCCTAAAACCAGAGTATTGGCAAGTTACAGGAAAAAAAAAACAACAAAAAACAAACTGTTTTGTACGTGCCACTAGATTGTTGATCTACCAGTTAAACAGGAAAGGAAGAAGCAAACAACTCCCTCCCTTCTTTGGAAACTCTAAAGATTTTGTACAACCTTTTCTACTGGTTTTGTCATTGCATATGTTGTCTAATTCAGCCAAGTAAAGGTCAAATCTCATCTTATATTTAGTCAGCTCCAGACTCCTAATGGATTGGGCTTGGTCTGCAAATACTCCACCTTCTGTGCTGTAAGAGCAGGAGTTTTCTCTATGATTGCACTTCCTAGAATCACCTGACCACCACAAATCCTGTCCATTTCTACCCATTCCCCCTTGGGCCACCTTACCTGAAAATTTGTACCATTGGCACTACCAATACTGTAGAATTCAGCATCCCAGCTGCTTTTGCATTTGATTCATTATTAATTAGAGGGTTTGAGGGAGATATTATTATCATATTTGTTGTCTGTTATTGCTAACAACTAGCAGTGTTTAAGGAATCAGCTGCATGTCTGAGAGCAAGACACAACAGCCTCATCCTGAGCCCCTGGATTCTGAAGCCTCAGCTCTGGACATGTCCTGGCAGAAGCCATGGTGGCTGTGAGCTCTCAGTACGGTGCAGGTGTCCCTAGAGACTGACTTAGCAGGACAGGATGTCCTGAGTGCCACCAGGTTGGCTGTTGGGGTTAGGCTGGACAGGACTGGGAATTGTTTTGGGTTTGGCCAGAAGGCTGACTTTTAAACTCTTTAGAGTTACTCATTGATGGTGCCTCTGCACAGGTCAGTCACGACACTCAGATGTGTGTGAAGGGTTCAGGGAAAGGATCACAAGGCAGGGAGTTTCCCTGTTCTTTTCACTGTCAGGAAAGGAGCCTGTTGGCAGGACATCTCCAGGCTGCTGTGACATCACCAGGCAAGTGCTCCAGGCCATCCTCCTGCATGAGACATCAGCGCTCATTGACTGATAACAGCTCTGCCAGCTGAAGATAATGGTCTTTCACAGACAAAAGGGCAACTCTTACAACCTCCATTGACCCCAACAGCAGAGCTGTACTTCCTGCTGTGGCTTCGGGGAACAGCAGCTCATATGGAGCAGGGCGGGGAGGTGCTGTGGGCAGTGCAGATGATGGTTTAAAATACTTACAGAGTGTTTGGGTTGGAAGGGACGTTAAAGATCCCAGGGCTGGAGCGCCTCTGCTCTGGAGCCAGCCTGGGAGAGCTGGGGGTGCTCAGCTGCACAAGAGAAGGCTCCAGGGAGAGCTCAGAGCCCCTGGCAGGGCCTAAAGGGGCTCCAGGAGAGCTGCAGAGGGACTTGGGACAAGGCGTGGAGGGCCAGGACCCAGGGAATGGCTTCCCAGTGCCAGAGGGCAGGGCTGGATGGGATATTGGGAAGGAATTGCTGTGTGTGAGGGTGGGCAGGCCCTGGCCCAGGGTGCCCAGAGAAATTGATGGGACCATGGAACTGGCTGCAGAGTTGCTTTCTCAAATGCAGCAACCCATGAGCTGCATGTCTCCTTTGCAAGCCCCTGACTTACAGATTTTGGCATCCTTTCACTGGGAATACCAGGGATGTCCCTGGAGTAACAGCGTTGTAAAAGTGCTTTGCATTCTGAGGGCAGTTAACCCCAAACTGAGATTACAGTTGGTAATCATTCCATCACCGATGCTGGGTTATTGCTGGGTAGATGCATTTCGGATGTTAGGGCTGCACTGTCGGCCTTCAAATGAATTACCCCGAGGTGCTGTGTTTGGTGTTGGAGGCTCTGCTACCACCCATGGACTGTGACAGCACTTACATGTACTCAGATAAATGAAAATGTCACTACCAGTGAATCCCTCCAGATCACGACTCCAATACACGGTGGAGCTGCCAAACTGGGACGATTTGAATGAGATATTTAAAGAGGAGAGATGTTGTTTTTTTTTTTTAATGCTGCTGAAGCACACGGCATAATCCTTCATCATCACTTTAAAAACTGTCTTAAAATTAATCCAAAATGAATATGTCTTGGCAGACGTGATGAAATGTTCAGCTGTACATAATGTTTGTGCCAGATGTCTTGGCAAACTAAATGGCAGACTTCAGTCTTCCTTGCAGTCACTTTGTGCTGCTGAAAGCCCTGAATGTGATGGCACCCGGGGAAAATTGAGGATCCAGAGAGGAGCAGTGACAAAGTAGGTGACGTCCCGATGATGCTACCCTGGCCCCTCCTCCTATTTATGAAATGACAAAAAAACGCTTTTCAAAGAGCAAAACAGCTTATTAAAAACTGGCAATTTAAACTAGAAGCAGCAGAACCTCGGCCTGCTGCTTCTATTTTTGTCCCTGGAGCTGTTGTCAGGGTCCATCCCTTCTCCCAGCACAGCTCCTGCATCTCAGCCTGCAGTTCCCCCCCCGCCCCACTCCATGAATCCTGCTGGATGTGAGGCTGGGGGTGCAGGGCACCAGGGGTGCTCTGCCCCACCAGAGCTCTCCGTCCCTGTTTAAGAACTGTATCAGCTCAAGAATAGTGGGAATAAACCACTCAGGCAAAGCCCTGTCTGGAGATTTGAAGCCTCTTCTAAAACAGGTGCTTGAAGACCTAAAAATGTGGGGTTTTTCCTAAAACAGGTGCTTGAAGACCTAAAAATGTGGGTTTTTTCCTTGTGTCTTGTTTTGTTGGTCAGACTGTTCCTAGAGGGGGGAAAGCCTACCATCATTTCTTGGTGTTGGATATTCAGTATCCATTATATTTACTGGGCTGAACTTCAGATTAAATATTCTGCCTAGTGCCTTGTGTCCTGTCTGTGTCTCTGCAGTGCTGAGCAGTGGAGCAGAGACAATCAACAGAGCAGTTTTCACTCTGGAATGAAGCTCTTTGTGATGGCTCCAGGAAAAAACCCTCACCTTCCCCCCCGCCACCCCCAAAAAAGCAGCTTTGGCGTCTGCAGTCTTGCAAGTTTCTCCCGACTGAAATACAAAGTGAAAATTAAATTTAAATTCTTTTCTTTCTCCTAAATCAAATCTCACAGGCGCCAATTGCCCTTTAAAAGGTCAAGCTTTTAGCCCACAAAATTGTAATCGATACATTATTGACCTAAACAATGGCATAAACTACAGACTGCCTTTGTCTCCTTGCTTGTCTTCTCTCCCTTCCTGGTAGAGCGCATTTGGGCCAAGAAAGTGGCCCTGGTGAAGGTGGGATGGTGAGGGCTTGTAAAACCTCGCATCCAAAACAGGGCTGGAGAAATGTGAGCATCACCAGCACTCACAAGGCAGAATTGCATTTCCTTCCTTCCTTCCTTCCTTCCTTCCTTCCTTCCCACTGAATTTAATAAACATTCTCCCTGTTTGAGTCTGGCCCCTTTTGGACTGGAGAGTGCCCAGTTGGCCTGGTCAGGAAGTGGATTTCCCCCATGTCCATCCCTAACACAGATCCAGAAGATGTTTTCCAGCAGCGCTTCTTGCTCTCCTCACCATGCTGTGATTCCCTGTTCAGTTAGGGACGTCCACCAGAGTCACACCAGCAAGGAACCAAGGGTCCCACATCCAGGTCACCATGGCCACCAGGACCAAGGGTGGCCTTGGGAAGGGTGGAGGTGATGGTCTCCAGGACAGGGAATGAGAGGATGGAGCCTGGTCCATGTCTCCCCACAGCAGGGGAGGAGTCAGAGGCTGGAGCACGGATATGGATGGGTTGATGCCGTGTTTGAGGGCATCAGCCTCCCCACTGGTGTGTACCAGACAGATGGCAGAGGCCCTTCTTAACTGTTCGGGGAAGAAAGAAACATTTTCAGTCAACACCTTCCTGCGTGTTGTCACTGACTCTGTGCAGCCGAAGGAAAGTCCAGTGAGTACCCAGAGGAGCAGTGCTGGAGAATAAGCCAGAACCCACAGTCCTGACCCAAGGAGTAAATTATTAGGAGAAAATTACACTGATTAGGAAGGGACTGAGTCTAGACTGGCAGCTTGGATGTATATGTATGTGTATAGTGTGTATGTGTGTATATGCAGTACAAATATATAGAGGCAGAGAATTTACATATACACCAGTCAAAATGGCACATCATTATTATTTATTATTGATTTTATGATATATTATCTATAAAATGGCCCCCTTTCTGGTGTACCATCCTGTCTGATGAAGGATCACAAGTGGGAGCACAGCACTGGCTGCATTTGGGTGGGTGCCCTGGAGAGCACTACAAACAGGCAACCAACAAGTAGTGGCCACAGGTGACATCTCAGCTGCTTTTGGGGCAGGACTTTGAGGTGACTCCAGCTTTTTCAGGCATTGGGAGTGCAGGGAGGACCAGGACAGCACATCCCAAGTCACAAGACTGCCAGCGCCAGATTCACCTCCTCTGTTACCTTGTGCCGCGTGTCTATGTTGTGGCTACGAGCATTAAGTGAGGGCAGATTAGTTGTGTTTGTGCAGCTGCCAGCCTCGCTGCTGTGACATTTCCATCTGCCCCGCTGTTGTATAACCCTCTGCTCCTGATGAAATTAAGAGCGAGGAAGAAATCCCTTCCTTCTCCAGCCCTCACGCCAGGGCAGCTCAACCGCAGCCTTGGCCGTCGAGTTCCAAAACTTTCCTCCAGCGTAGGCCTGAAATCCCCTGTCTTGCCCTGTGGCCTTGGGCTGCTCTGCAGTCAACAGACACCAAAAGCCTTGTTTGTACCGGTGTGCTTCAGCATCACATATGGCTCTGATAAGATTCAAGGGCTGGCAGTTCTCTTCAGGTCAAAACAATTTAGGAGCTGGTCCTGGGAAGCCCATCTTTCATCTCTCTAGTGTGCCACAGTAGCAGCCAGCAGCAAGGGCAGCAGCTGCCCATGCCATGGCAGACCCTTACCAAACCTCCTCCCTCAGAAAAGGTACAGCAGGATAGAGAGCATCCCGAAAGTGTTCCAAATTACAGACTGCAGAGACCTGGCTGGTGGATCCAGGGCTTTTTCCTCTGGTCTGGAGCTCAGATCTGGGGCTCATCAAGTTTGGAATAGTGGCCTGCTACACCTTTCCAGTCAGTGTTCCTAGCCCCATTATGGATCCTGGGGACCAGAAATTGTCTATTGAGTCCTCTCGATTTAAGAGACCAGAAGAGGATTTGTCACTCTGTACTCCTCGTTTGAGGCAGGTGAAGAGGGGTGAGGCTCAGGACAGGTGGAGAGGGATTGGGGTTCTTTGTGATGCCTTTGCAGCACTGCCCCTCCAGGTTTTAAGAGTATCTTTGCCTGGTAGCTTTCTCCTACCTCGACAGTAACCCTTAGGATGGCAGCTTGGTGGGGTGTGTGTGGGAGATGATGAAAGACACGGAGATGAAGAAACTTGTACTAAACACTCTGTTGGCACTTGGCCTGAGATGCTGGGCCTGCTCAAGGCCTTGCCAAGATCGTTTTCTCGGGGAGGATACGCTGATGATGACAGCCAGGTATTTCTTTGATGCAATTCTGTGTATTAATGGGGAAAGTACGTAAAGTCCCATTTCCCCGAACACCATGGGACCACGTCGGCTGCTGCAGTCTGGAGCCCAAGCCCGAGCCTGCCTGGAGCCACCCCTGCACACCCCAGGTGCCTCCCTGTGCCCTCACCTCACGCTGCATTTCCCTAGATCCCTTTCTGGAACCTCCCTGGCACTTTGCTGGCTTTTTCTTTGCTTTCTCATCCCTCTGACATACTTAAAATACGCACACACTCCCTTTTGTGCAAGCAACTGCAACGCAGCCAGGGCCCTGGGAGGATGGGCAGCCTCTCCTCCATCCTTTACAGAAATTCCCAGGGAAATTTCTCCCTTTGAAGTGATTTTTGAGAAATTTCCATGGTTGTTCGAGGCCTGCATGAGAGTTTTTCCTGTTTTGGCTTTCGCTAAGTGAGGGTGAGGATGCTTTCCTTCCTTTAGTCCCAAGGCAATGTAGCAAATTGGCCAACTTGATGTTCAGCTTCAGCAGAACAGGCCCTCAGGTAAGAATGAGGACTGATGGTGGCACAACTGCTGCCTCTTGGAGGAGAGGACATGTTCTGCAAGGCGCCTGGCTCCTGCCTGGTGGAAAGGGTTGGGGGTCCCTTGCCTCTACCACTGTCCCCAGAGAGTGGCCCCACAGGGTGTCCAGACGACACTGACCCAGGGCCAGGGTCCTGATGCAGATGTCCTGATGTGGACCAGAATCGGTCAGGAGTTGCCTCTGGAATCAGCCAGTACTTGTGACAGCAAAGATTGTTCCCCAGAGCAGCTGTGGCTGCCCCTGGATCCCTGGCAGTGTCCAAGGCCAGGCTGGAGAGGGCTTGGAGCAGCCTGGGACAGTGGAAGGTGTCCCTGCCCATGGCAGGGGGTGGGACTGGATGAGCTTTAAGGTCTCTTCCAACCCAAACCATTCTGGGGTTCTGTGGTTCTGTGAAAAATCTTCCTCAGGATGAAGAGGAAAACCCAGGGAGAGGTTTGCAAAGACCAGACCACCCAGAGGCTGCCCAGAACTGGGAGGAGCAGGAGTCTGTGTAAGCCATGCCTGGACATTGCTTTGGATGGATGCTCAAAGGGAGACAGGGACAAACAACTGCAGCAATGCAATGGGGAAGAAAAGGGAATTTATTTTGGAGGGAAAGGAACCAAATTTGGGGGTCTGCCCAAGATAAATTTGTGCATGGGCTGTCGGGCAGAGGGAAGAACCCAGGGGCCTGCTCCAGGTATTGAGTAGCTGAGGTTCCACCACACTTCTAGCATGACTTGTTTTTCCTGGGAAAACGAATCCTTCTTTTGCAACATTCATGAGAGTAGCCCACGCACAGAGCAACGTAAGAAGGGAATGGCCTTTTTTGGCTGCTGTGCTCGGGACAGAACGTCTCGGAACATAATGAATGAAACACAAATGTGTGACTGGTGGTGACGCCGCTGCGCATTACCCCATCAGCACCCCGGTGTGAGCTGGGGGTCACGGCCAGCACACTCACACATGAAGCAGCACAATGGAGATAAAGACCTCCTTTTCTGCGTGACAGACCCCTGTGGCTCCTCCATGGGGCAGCACACCAGACACTGAGTGCACCAAACGCACTGTGAGAGAGAGCAGAACATCTGGACTGCTGTTCAGTAAGCAAGACGTGGGCAAGTCACACCCCTCCAGATAAACCCATGTTCAAAGTGAAAGCTCACCACAGAAATTTGGAAAAAGGAGGTGGAAGGAGCGGAGCAGGACTCCTATTATGCTTGGAAACTATTTAAATATGTCAATATTAAGGGAGCGTAATTACCACTCAAGCAATTCCAGCAAACAAGTCGGTAACAGTGCCTGCTTTACGGGAAGTGCATTTCCTCTTGGCAGTCTCCTGGCTGGGGATTATCAGTGTGCAGCTCTCCCTCCATCCCCTTCATTGGAGGACCAGCACCTCCCAGCCAGGCAGGGCCACTGAGCAATGGGCTAGGGTGCTGTAATGGGAGAGACCATGGTCAACCCAACCCCATTGCAAGTGATGCCCTAACCCCCGGCAAGGTCTGCTGTGGGTCTGAGGACACGGAGTAGCCACGTGGTGGTGAGAAGCAACACCCCATGCTGTCCCTGGGGTCAGTGGTGACCATCATTTCTGTGGTGACCAGAAGTAGCCTGGAGCTGCTCTGCTTCCCAGAGCATCTGCCTGGATCTTCCATTGCAGCCACGCTTAGGAAAGAGTCAGGGGCAGGAGAGGGCTGCGGTTCAGGGGCTGGACTCTGTACCCAGATCTCCTGAGTCAGCTCCCAGCATCACCACTCATGTCCGTGTCGTGTCAGACAAGTCACTTCTCCCTTGGTGACGCCGGCTCCGGCCTCAAAAGCCCTCCTGCGGTCCAGCTCCGTGTCAAGGCAGGGTCACTCTCTGGCTTGGGGAAGTTACTCAGGCCTTTGACTCCTGCTTTGAAAACACTGAACCCAAAAGTCAGTGAGAAATGGTTCCTCGAGCCATTAGTCACCGAAGAAACAACAGCTTCCCAAAGCTGCTGAGAACCTTCCCAGGGCTGCTGGGAGGGACAACCTCCCCCTCCTGTCGGAGATACTCTCGGGGCGCAGCCAGGCTGGCATGTGGTCCAGAGACACACTGAAACTGGATCATTCCCATGAACAATGGGAATTATCTCATGGGAAAGCTGCCCTGTAGAGTGGCCACCCTGCAGCTGTCCCCGCTGGGATCACACACAGGTGCTGCTGACCACTCAGCTACCCAATGCCTTTTACACAATAACCCACTAAGGACACAAAAAACCCCCCAGTCTTCAGCTAAAGAGGTGCAATTAACCTGCTCCACTCATTAGAGAAGGCCTGTGTATAATCCTCATTACTGAATCTGGGTATTTTCCAACATCTCTGTCTGCTGTGCAAGTCCTTTCATCCACACGTTGCAGATGGTGAACCAAGATCTCAGGAGTCTGGAATGAGAGGAGCTTTAAGTTCCCTTTCAACCCAAACTATTCTGGGATTCTGTGATTTTGCCACCCCTTTGACTAGGTTTGAATTGCACTGACTCAGCATTGCCCAGGATGTTCTTTACAAGCCTGATGTGAAGTGTGTGAGTGCTCTTTATTGTCCATAACACACAGACCACAGTACGAACCCTTTTAAATTCGTTAAAAGCACTTGAATATTTTTAATTAATTCCTTTTCTTTTTTTTTCAATACCCACCCAATTTGAGCCCTAATCCCATCTCACGGCTGCAGAGAGGCTATAACAAAAGATTAGCTCATGTTTAATGTCTGTTTAGTGCCTGAAAGGCATCTTGAAAATGTAAGGTGACACGGAAATGCAAAATAATCATATTTTGTTGTCAACACTCCCCTTGAGCAATGCCCTTAAGCCTGACAAATGCTTGCTGCAAGCGAACCAAACATCCTCTCATTATTTTTGAACAATCTCACCTCCTGCCCTGAGGTTTCAAGCACCGTGATATGGTACCTGGTACAGGTACCTGGCCAGCTGGGAACATGATTTTGCTGGAGTTTTGGGTGTCCCCATAATTTCTCATTGCAAAGATCGAATTTCTGCTCGTTACTCAATCGCTGCCTGCAGTAGCTTGGAGGAGCCCAGAAGGTGAGGGGATAATATGCATGTCCCAAACACGGATAGCTGGATGGCTGTGGAGCCAGCCAGGGGTTGTTGGGAATGACAGCCAAGGGTTGCTGCTAAGAACACACATGAAGAAGACCAGGATGTGGCTGGAGATGAGGCCACATGGAGGAAGGACAGCATTTTTCAGGGATAAACCTTGTTCTGTGCTCCTGAGCAAACCACAACCCAGCTCAGCACAGGAATGAGGTCAAGAAGTGGCCATGGACTTTGGGAAACCTTTGACACCGTCCCCCACATCATTCTCCTGGCAAAGTGCAGCCCATGGCTTGGACATGTTCACTCTTAGCTGGGCTCAGACGTGGCTGATGGCCTAACCCTGAGTGTGGTGGGGAATGGGACCCCATCCAGCTGGGGCTGGGCACCAGTGGGGTTCCCCAGGGCTCAGGATTGGGGTCACCCCAACGCCCTGCAGCTCCAGGCTGGGCAGAGGGGCTGCAAAGCTGGGAAGGGCCCTGGTGGTGCTGGTGCCAGCAGCTGGACACGAGCCCAGGGGTGCCCAGGTGGACAAGAGGCCAGTGGCCCCTGGGATGTGCCAACCATGGTGTGACACAGCCCCAGGGCAGGGCCTGTCCCCTGTGCTGGCACTGCTGGGGCACCTCCAGTGCTGGGGACAGCTCTGGGCCCCTCAGGACAAGAGAGACACTGAGGGGCTGGAGCGTGTCCAGGGAAGGGAACGGAGCTGGGAAGGAGCGGCTGAGGGAGCTGGGAAAGGAGCTCAGGCTGGAGAAAAGGAGGCTCAGGGGGGACCTTGTGGCTCTGCACAACGCCCTGACAGGAGGGGGCAGCCGGGAGGGGTTGGAAACAGGGACAGGAGAGGGAACAGCCTCAGGGGGGGCCAGGGGAGGCTCAGGGTGGATATTGGGGATAATTCCTCTATGGAATGGGTGATCAGGGCTTGGCAGAGACTGCCCTGGGAGATTTGGAGTCCCCATCCCTGGAGGTGTCCAAGGATGTGGTCCTTGGGGGCATGGCACTCAGGGCTCTGGGCTGGTGACACAGTGGGGATTTGGCACAGGTTGGACTTTATGGTCTTGGAGGTCTTTTCCAATCCCATAGATCCTGTGAGTCTGTGACTGTAGAGGGGACAAGACCAGCCAAGATGTCTGAAGCCTCTAAACCATTTCCAGAAAGGGCCAGAAGAACAGTCTCTGCATGAGAACTGATTTGCACAAAAAGCAAGAAACTTCTCTGCAGGTAAGGCAAACTTCTCTATAAAAGGTGCCCCCACAAAAGCCTGGATGGTGCTCCCAGGACCCTGCACATCCCATCAGCTGGATGGGTCAGTACCGGAGCCATTACTATGGCTTTCTCCTTCTCCTTTTTCCTTCCTTTCTTTCTCCTCCTCTTTAATTCATCTCTCTCTTCCCCTTCACTCTACCCCATTATCCAAATCCCATTACCGTGTGCTTACATTGGGATATCAGGGACTCCAATTTCCATGGCAAGTGTGTAGTTCACTAATAAAACCTGGTAAGATTTTGCAGACCCTCTGACTTTTGTCTTTCCTTTGATCACAAGCACTTGCAAATCCTGGTTGCTCCCATCTCCTTAGGGATGGAGTCACACTAAGCTGCTGCCATGCGAGGTCCAGCCCTCAGTGCCCCAGCAGAAAAGTGAGAGACAGGATTCCCCCATTCACATCTTTCAGGAGGGAACCCAAGCTGAGCTGCTTCATTTCCCTGTGTTTCACCCTTCCAGAAGTTTGTTGTTGCATGTGATTCTAAATTCTTGCTGAAAAACCACCACTGGGACAACAAATATCATTTAAAATTTTGTGCTTCACCCGTTGACAGGGGCAGGGGACAGACCCATCTCTGCACCCAGAAGGCACCAGACTCTGCCATTGTTTTGTTGCTTGCCTCAGATCATACCAACCCATCCCAGAGCTTTTCTCCCCACACAGCCCCGGGTGGCAGGGTTTGGGGCTGACTGGTGCTGCCTGGATCAGCTGGTACCTCCTCCAGCGGGGTACAGTGTGCATTAATCTGCTCCCCAAAACTGTAATTCGATAACAATAAGGCCTGGAGCTTAGCCTCCAGGTCCCATGGATGTCTCTTCATGTGCTCCAGACTCCTGCTCTCTCTCTTCGTGCGGGGCCAGGTGCTGTGATGTGTGTGGTGTGAGGAGGGGAGGTCTCAGTAACGCACTCAGGGAGTCACTTGTGGGCAAAGAAACCCAGAAAAATCCTTAGAGGAGGCAGCAGAGGAAGGTCCTTTGCATTGTCTGTCAGTGCAGCTGCTGTGCTGCTGTAGGGTTTGAGTGAGGACAGGCCCTCGCAGCCACCACAGCACTGGGGCCTCATTAATTGTCGAGAGTTGACAGCAGCAACAACTCAGCATGGGAAAGACAGGGAGCTGCTGGAGCCAGTCCAGAGGAGGCCACGGAGATGCTCCCAGGCCTGGAGCCCCTCTGCTCTGGAGCCAGCCTGGGAGAGCTGGGGGTGCTCAGCTGCACAAGAGAAGGCTCCAGGGAGAGCTCAGAGCCCCTGGCAGGGCCTAAAGGGGCTCCAGGAGAGCTGCAGAGGCACTTGGGACAAGGCGTGGAGGGCCAGGAGCCAGGGAATGGCTTCCCAGTGCCAGAGGGCAGGGCTGGATGGGATATTGGGAAGGAATTGCTGTGTGTGAGGGTGGGCAGGCCCTGGCCCAGGGTGGCCAGAGCAGCTGTGGCTGCCCCTGGATCCCTGGCAGTGTCCAAGGCCAGGGACTGGACAGGGCTTGGAGTGGAAGGTGTCCCTGCCCGTGGCAGGGGGCTCAAACCTTTCCGTGTTGTAAATCCAGAGTGCCTCTGTCAGGACAGAAGGTTCCAGGCATAGAGAGGAGCTGCCCAGTGACAGGAGAACAAATATGGTGCTGATGGTGGTGCCTGGGCACAGATCTTGCTCCCAGGTGGGGTGGCAAGAAAGATGCTGATGTTCTACAGCATCGACTAAACTGTTCTAATCTGATCCCCTTTGCTCATCCAAATGTTGTGACATTGCCTGGTCACTGCAGAGGAGGTGGAGGAGGCAGGGAAGTGCAGCCACAGCTGCCCCAGCAGCACATCCTGCACTGTCTCAGGGCTCCCTGCATCCACAGCAGGTGCAGGCGTGTGGAGAGGGATGCCATGGCATCCATGTCAGCTGAGAGGATGTGAATGTCCCAGCTGTAATTTAAAGTGTGGGCAATCACTTCAATCTGGAGGTTTAATTTTTAGATAAAATTAGGAGAGATTAATCCCAGACAAACCATGCACCTTTTGGCCCTGCAGGATTATATTATAAATTATATTGCATCCCACCATGCCATCCTGAGAGGAGAGGCTGGTCCATCCTCTTTGCTCCACCTTCATCACTCCTGGTGGCCACAGGGGACACAGACAGAGAAAATTTGGATTGCTCACTGCTTTGCCTGGCTGACAGCATCTGCAGTTGCTTCCTTGCCCTTTCCTCGTGGGACACGAGGCGTGTGAAAGATGGACTTTCTCAAGGAGAGACATCTGTAGACAGTGGCTGAAACTGAGTTCCTTAAACTGAGGGGCTGTTAGGAACAGCCCAGCCAAAACCTAATGTGGATCGAAATACAGGAGCTGGAAGCCTGAATCCTTTGAGGTCAATGAATCCTCGGAGGCCGATGATAAAAATGCTGTTGTCTTCAGTAGGGCCAGAGCACAAAGGCACACCCAGCTGTGTTACAAGGAGAAACTGTTCTCCTAAAGCATCAGGTCACTGAGAAGAGTGATTGCTGGCTGTGATCCCAACAGTATTGCACTTGGAGAGAGGACTGAGACACTAACACCGAGCAAGCTTGATACTTCGGGTCTGGTTTATTTGTTTGATGAAAAATTATCAAGGAATGAATGAGAAAAGTAGTTTGTTTTTTTTTTTTCCTACCACATAAATGTTGGAGAAAAATAATTTCTCTTCCCTATAATTAACCTTGGGGAGGAACTTCTGCGACGGGCATTTCACCCCAGCTGTCACTGAGAAAGATGGATTGGAAGATGTACAAGAGAAATAAGGAGATTTAAAAATAATCTAGATTCCATTTCTCTGTCAGATGTAATTTAAAGAGAGCCTGACCGTCCACATCTCATTGCCTGCAGACAAAACAAGGTGCAGCATAGATCCCTTCAGAAGCACTCGAGGTGATTAAGAGAAAGGTTTTCACAGAACACATTTCCTTGAATAAACACCAGTCTGACTCCCAGCTTCTGCCCCAGGTACCCCACCACAGTGATCTCTGCATCTCCCAAAATCAATTTCGTGTGGGGAGAGAAGAAACAACCTGTGGGTGCAAAACACCTAGGAAAGCAGATCGTCCTCTTAGGCAGCACGAGGTTTCCAGGGAGACATGCAGCCAGCCTGGTTTTCATGGAAATGTTAAATAACCAGCTCTGAACAGCCTCAGACACCCCTGGCCTGGAAAGACCCGCAGAGGCAGAGCATCTTGCTTGTGCCACGTTTTCATATGGATGCAAGCTTGGCTTTTAACCTCAGTATCCTAATGCAGATTAAACAACTCCACAAACAGCTGCTCTGCGGGGATAGCAAGTGGGGACTGGATGAATTTATCAATTTAGATGGAACTGGGGAAGTTCTGCTAATGCACTTGAACAACAAAGGTGCACAGATGGCAACTGAAATGCTTAGGGAACTTCTTAAGAAAAATCCAGCTGAGCCTTATAAACAAAGGTCCTTTGTAAAGCCAGCATCTGAGGAGCAAGGGAGAGAGACTATGTCTGAACCACTTTAATTAAAATATTAATTTTTTTGCCATCAGGGACCTGCCTTAAGTGCGAGATGTTTAAATTATCAGTATGGTTGCAACAACCACATGGCTGTAGGGAGTAAAAAGGGAAGGCAAGATTCGCATGCCGCCCATCAGTGCTTGTTAAGGAACGGGTAATTAAAAAAGAAAAAAAAGAAAAATAAAAGAAACCAGCTTTAAACAATTCTTTCCTGCTCATTTTTGTGCGGGAAGGGGTGTTTTGTGCGGGCAGGCACCTTGTATGCATTCGCAGAGGCCTTTGAAGCTGGCCAAACACAAAACATGAGGCTGACGGGGCTCGCCTCGCCTGACACGCACACGGATAAGGGCAGGGGAAGGCAACAGCTTAGCTGATGGCTTTGAACTCATGCATGTACTTTCCAATTATTTAAACGGCCTGGTCAGATAAACATCAGCACCCAGGGATCGACGTTAATATTCACCAGAACAAATGTTCCAGGTTTTCAGCCCATAACTTATTCAAACCAGTTGGTGGGGAACAGGGCTGCTGAACTCATGTTGCCTTCAAACCCAGAGCCTCCAGGGGAAGGGACTGGGCTGACCCCATCCCCCTGTCCACATGCTCTGAGGGGATTCTGTCCCTCTGCCCCGCTCAGGGGAGATCCCACCTGCAGAACTGCCCCAGCCCTGGGGGTCCCAGCACATAAAGGACCTGGAGCTGCTGAAGAGAGTCTAGAGGAGGCACCAAGTTGATCAGAGGGATGGAGAAGTTCTGGTATAGAGAAAGGCTGAGAGAATTGGGCTTGTTCAGCCTGGAGTGGGGGAGCTCAGTGATGACCTAATTGTGGCCTTCCAGGGGCTGAAGGAGCCAACAAAAACACAGAGAGAGACTATTGACAAGGGTCTGGAGTGACAGGACCAGAGGGAATGGTTTCACACTGCCAGAGAGTACGTTTAGAGTAGATAATGGGGAAGAATTGTTCCCTGTGAGGGTGGGCAGGCCCTGGCCCAGGGTGTCCAGAGCAGCTGTGGCTGCCCCTGGATCCCTGGCAGTGTCCAAGGCCAGGTTGGACAGGGCTGGGAACACTCTGGGCTAGTGGAAGGTGTCCCTGCCCATGGCAGGGGGTGGGACTGGATGAGGTTTAAGGTCCCTTCCAACCCAAACCACTTCATGATTCTATGATATCTGAACAAGGAAAACTGCTGGGTTTAAGTGATGTTGTATTTGAAAGGTCTGCAAGGGTGTTCCAGTATCAGAGGAGCTGTTCTCCTGCAAGATCTCCTTATCCAGTGACAAGGGGTTTATATTTTGTAGAGGAATTGAACAGGCTGCATCCTCGGCAGGCTTCCACCCCTGCTCCTCTCCTAGGGTGAATCAGTCTGTCTCCACCTGGAGGCTGTGTTTCAAAACTCTTAATGCCGGGATGATGCTGCTGTGCCTTCTGCCACCTTGGACGAGCCCCTCCTTGGACTGTGCACAGATCTAGGGGCAGCCAGGCCCTTCAAAGGGCTCTGCAGCTCTTGCTGCCCACAGCAGGGTTTGAGGCCAGAGGAGTACCTGAGGCACTGATGAGCAAATGCTAATTAACTCTAACTCATATGCTGGTCTGTGGCTCAGCAGGACACCGAGACATGATCTCCACCCCCAGCATGTACCATAAGGTGGAGTTAGCAACTTTCTCACTGAAAGTTCATGCCAGGAGATGGTGCCCTGGGGCAGGGGTGAAGGGCACACATTCCAGCATGGTGTCCAGGGGCCCAGGCTCAGCCTGCCCTGGTCAGCCAAGCCCCACAATAAACCCTGAGCCGCCTCTGGTCCCTTGGTGGCTGTGCCGGACTTGGTGCACATTTGGTGGAGATGGACAAAGAGAGGAGAAGGGGGAAGGTGAGTTCTGCAGAGCACCAGGAGGAGGAGTTTGCTGTGAGTTACCAGAGTCACGTTGTTCTTTGTGCACTGGTTTTACTGACCTTTGCAAACCCAACCAGCGAGGGAAAAACAAGAACACACTGAAATCATGGAACCAGGGAATGGCTTGGGTTGGAAGAGATCTTCCAAACCAATCAAAACATTGATTTTGCTGTCTCTTGAAATGATACAAGCCAATGGAAGGGGTGTGCACTGACGTTTCTGAAAGCCCAGGGCAGGGACCATGAACGGGGCCATGAATGGTGGTGTGAATTTTCACGTGTTAAGGGATCTGTGTCTTCACTGCTTAACCACAGCCAGCCCCATGTGGACAACAGGGACATCCTTGTCTTCTTTGGAGGCACAATAAAATCAGACATATGCTGGAAGATGGAGGAGTTATGCCATAATAATAAAAATTACTCTATGTGCTGTGCCAGTTACCTTCCCTTTAAAACCAAGCCCTACCATGTGCTTTATTCCCTGGCATTCAATTTTAAAAGTATTCCCCATTTCGTTTTTGAATCAGGACAGAAAATGCTGTCATGTCAGGGACAGTCAGGTGATTTTTTCACTTGTGCAAAGCAAAATAATTTCACTTCACAAACAGCCATGGGAGGCCTTACATCAGACACTGTCCTGTTACCTGGAAATCAGTTGGACAAAAGGACTCCAATTTCTCAGCAGCCACAGGAGTAATGCACTGGCCCTTCCTGTAAGCTTGCTCTTTACATTGGAGGTATTTCATGGGATAGGTGGAGACTTCTTTTAAGAGAAAAAAAAAAATAAAATTGATGCTCAGCTTTTTCATACTTATGTGCTAATGTATCAAATGCACCATAATGGCCAAGAGCTGCAAACCTTGGCCCAAGCCAGGACTTCCTGAGGCTCACAAAGCAGAGACCACTCACACCAGTGGGAGCTGGGGCTCTGCAAGCACCAGAGAACAGCTCAGAACACAAACAACCGAGAGCAAAACTTTTCAGAAATCCATTAAAGGCTGGTGCCAAATCAATAAAGATTGCCAGACGGACTGGCTGATGTACGAAACAGGAAAGAGAGAATCGTGTATTCACCTTTCCTGCACTCACTTTTGGCACGTCTCACCTGCCCCTCATGGACTGGAAGGAGATCAGGTGGGTTTGTGGGTACGCAAAATGTTACCCCAAAGAACTGGACTCGGTGATTTTAGCACAGGATTTTTTTCTTCAATTGCATATAGTCATGAATAGATCCTTTCTGTTTCTTCACATGCTGAGCTGACTCAGAAGTTAATGCATAGGTTATTTAGAGCAAATCTTATCTGACAATAGTCAGAACTCCAGTTCAATGGCAATTCTAACCTGTCGTTTACAGATTATCCAGTATGAACCAAATATCAAGATCCTACTCTGGCTCTTAAGCCACAAATTTTATACTTGGAAAAGGCTCTGCAGGTTTTGGGAACACACAGTGGTTGGCCTGAGTTTATCTGCCAGGCATTGTTAGAAAAGAAGAAGCTGTATATAACATCTTTGTATCTGATTATGAGGTGCATTTTAATGCTCTGTCTGCTGCTCTCATGCACTGGTGTTTGTATTGTAGAAAAAGGTGAAAAGTGCCTTTACAATTCATTCTCTAGTAAAGCAGAGCAATGCACTGGTCAAGCCGCTCAAAATAGCAGAGGCATCCTCCCCCTCCGGCTGTCAGTCCCCATTTTCTCCTTGTCTGTGGTTCCTGTGGGGTCACCCACCTTTTTCTGGGGTTTCCTGAGATGCTTGGAAGCCACACAGCTTTCATCTTGGGAAGGAGGGTCTAAGCACGTGGGTATATCACATAATCATGGAATCACAGAACTGTTTGGGTGGGAAAGGACCTTAAAGCTCATCCCCTGACATGACAGGGACACCTTCCACTATCCCAGGTTGCTCCAAGCCCTGTCCAGCCTGGACTTGGACACTGCCAGGGATCCAGGGGCAGCCACAGCTGCTCTGGCCACCCTGGGCCAGGGCCTGCCCACCCTCACACACAGCAATTCCTTCCCAATATCCCATCCAGCCCTGCCCTCTGGCACTGGGAAGCCATTCCCTGGCTCCTGGCCCTCCACGCCTTGTCCCAAGTCCCTCTGCAGCTCTCCTGGAGCCCCTTTAGGCCCTGCCAGGGGCTCTGAGCTCTCCCTGGAGCCTTCTCTTGTGCAGCTGAGCACCCCCAGCTCTCCCAGGCTGGCTTCAGAGCAGAGGGGCTCCAGCCCTAATGGAAAAATCCTTATTGTTGTGATTTTCTCACTGGAGTGCATCAGGCACAATTCCCAGCTGTGTTTCACAGGGAGCTGCCACCATCCAAAGATGTTCAGGAGCCTCACATATCTAGGACAGGTTTCCAGGAAGACAAGTGAACTCCAGAGATGCAGCAATGGAAACAATAACTCAGTTCTGGATTTGGCAAATAGACAAGGGCTTATGTCCAGAAACAGGGAGGAAACATGAGGGGCTGATGCCACCCGGCAGGGAGCCAGGGCTGCCACTTCTCTGAGAGGATGGGGATTGTTTGTTCTGGTAGCTTTCCAAAGTCATTTCGATGACTCGGAGGTGGGGGGATTTCAAGGAAACATTCGAGATGCTCATCCAAACCTTGTTTTAAAATATGGCTCAGCAAAACTACTCCCTGTTTCACACGGGAATGCTGCTCAGTGCATGGCAGGGGAAAGTGCTGGAGGCAGAGTAGAGATCCTTGGGCGTCTGAGGCCACCAAAGGCCAGCAGGATTTTCCAACATCCTCCACCAGGTGCTAGAAGGAAAAATATGAAAAGTCTTTGGGCTGCAGTATGATGTGGTTAAAATACAAAATAAAACAAATCCCTAATTAACTGTGCTATTAAATGTCCATCCCCTTCTCTGGACAAAGGATCAACATCTTCTAGGATGGATGTTTGCTGATAAATCAAGAGGGCTTTGTTCATCTGCCAGCTCCCCCACGGGCTGGCTGGGTGGTCTTCCTGCGAGTTAAATCTCCTTAACCTCAGTATCAGCAAGAAGGGTAGGAAAACTGTGTATTCCCTGTATATTCCCTTCTCCCCTTTAATGTCAAACACCAAAATGAATGTAAAACAATTAAGAAATCTGAGGTGTTGCTGCTATTTTTTACGTAGCAAAACCCAAAGCTCCTGGGTGAGGAGCCTTTTTAGCATAAGTTACCACAGAGAATTTTAATACAGAGGGGATCCAAGAGGGGAGATGGGCAAAATCTGGCAGATCCCAAATAAGACCCCTTCTGAACAGGAGGAATTGGGCAGAACTCCTCTGCCAGCAGACTGATAATCTCCTATCTGGACAGGCTGTCAGGAACTGTCTGGAAACATCTCATCCTACCTTGGGCATGGCAGGCACAGGAACCCCATGACCTGCAGCGGACAGCAAGGCTCCAGGGTGCTTATTAAACACACTCAAGTTTCCCAGTGCTCACTAAGCCAGGGCTCCTTATTATTGTATAGTTTTACCTGATCCTGGGTTTTAGCTAATTGCTTTTTACCTTGGATTACCTGAACAAGGTTTTTATGTAACAGTTCTTGCTGAGATACAACATGTGAGCAAACAGAATGTGGGCCCTGCAGTCGGTGCTTAGGTGACTCTGACAAGAGCATGGTCAAGAACATTGTTAAAAATGGCAAATCTGGACATCCGCGGTGTCTGCTGAGTCAAAGAGCTGTGGCTTAAACCCCAAAGGAAACCATCCAGAGGCAACCAGATTTGTTTTTCAAAGTAGCCAGCCTGGACGTAATTTTGCCACCTTGCACCTTTATATTCTCCTGCTCCCCTCTTACTGTTCTTTAGGGAAAATTTCAAGATTGCATTTTGTTATGTTCTGTCATCAGTCCCACAATTTCCCAGGCCAAACTGCAAGGTGTTAGCAAACATTGGGAACAGCAAAAACACTTTGCTGCTATTGTGGAGGTGTAGGTATAGAAGTGTATAGGAAGTGTGTCTATTTGCTGAATTACAGAAAATTCTATTCCTGCTGCAGCTGAGTGTTGGCAAAATTGGTCACTTAATTCTGAAAGAACTAATTTCTGTCAGAGAAAGTAACAGCAATTACTTCAATGTCATGGCAACACATGCCAGCACTGTGATGCTTTCACCATCTCCTTACTGCAGTCCTCCCTTGGAAATAAAAAGGGAAAAAAAAAAAAAAAGAAAAAAAAAAAGATTAAAAAATCATTATTTTGGCAGCAGTTTAACACTGAGGTGTCCTGGGGAAGCGTTACCCGTGGTACCAGGTCTGCTGGATTTCGGGGAGCATCTCCAGCGAGCATCATTTTGAGCACCCTTCAGGCAGCTGCCTCCGCCCTGCCCAGCCCAGCACTGCTCTCAGCAGGAGGCTGACAGCATCGCCCTGAGCACACAGCGAGTTTTTTGGAGAAGCAGCCTCTGAAACAGCCCAGGACCAATATTCTGTGCATCTCAGCAGCCATCTCAGAGGATCAATAGCTTCAAGAAGCTTTACTGGGTGGTGCAGAGATGACCAGTGTGGGTGTGGGGGCTCAGGCTTTTGGCTTTGCCGTGTGAGAGTAAACGTAAATTATCTTGCTCTCCGAGCTAATGGGAATAAAATCCTTACAGGCTGTAAATTACACTGAATCTCTCTAGGATCCGCAGCTCACCCTCCCAAAAATCAGCTCTCTTGCCTTCACCCAGGGCTCAGTCGAACGTATGGGTGGAGTACGGGCGGATTCCCAATGATATCATGGAAGGATGTGGGTTTGCCTGCGAATTCCTGTGTCTTCTCCTGAGCTAATTTCACTCTTTGTTTACTCTTATCAGGACTTCTGCAGCCAAGAATTAATTAGCAGCACTGCCTTAGTACATTGGGGTCTTACCAGTTCAAGTCATTGTATGCACACAAAGCCAAGAAGGTTTGTACAGCCTAAAATAATTTTTTTTTTAAAGGAAGTCACTACTAAGCAATATTACTGGCTGAAAAATCAGCTAATTATACCAGCAAAAGTAAACACTGAAGGAGAGAGCAGCCCTCCAGTTTTGCCATATATAAAGCAAGCAATGCTGGTGGTTTGGGAGAAGATTCTTTCGTAAGGATGTTGAGATTTTGTTTTGGTTCCTGCTTTCTGCTTTCTCCCCCAGGCCAGGTACCCGGACGGGTCAGGCCAGAGAGCTTCGCTTAGTGCATTGCCTGGGGCTGAGCCTTTTCGCTTTTGTTCTGGTTTTTGTATGGGGTTTTGTTTTTTGGGTTTTTGTTGGGCTTCTTTTTTTGTTTGTTTGTTTGTTTCTGGAGCGGTTTTTTTGGTTGCTGTTTTGTTTTGGTTTTCTTTGTAATCGCTTGTTTCTTAAGGATAAAAAGTGTCCAAACAGAGTGATACTTTGTCACACAGCATAAGTGGAGTTACTTGAATCGAGACTCTCAGAGGTTATTTGCTTCCTCTGGTTACTAAAGTAAATAAATCGCGTGTAGATTAAGTGCTGGGTGATGAAGGCAACATTGTACAATATCCCCCGTCAGACACTTACTTTTACGAGATAAGATACATGGCTGAAAGGGCTGATGAGCTACAGGCTTTCGCATGAAGCTACTACTACTACCACTGCTAAAAATATCACCTANCTTAGTACATTGGGGTCTTACCAGTTCAAGTCATTGTATGCACACAAAGCCAAGAAGGTTTGTACAGCCTAAAATAATTTTTTTTTTAAAGGAAGTCACTACTAAGCAATATTACTGGCTGAAAAATCAGCTAATTATACCAGCAAAAGTAAACACTGAAGGAGAGAGCAGCCCTCCAGTTTTGCCATATATAAAGCAAGCAATGCTGGTGGTTTGGGAGAAGATTCTTTCGTAAGGATGTTGAGATTTTGTTTTGGTTCCTGCTTTCTGCTTTCTCCCCCAGGCCAGGTACCCGGACGGGTCAGGCCAGAGAGCTTCGCTTAGTGCATTGCCTGGGGCTGAGCCTTTTCGCTTTTGTTCTGGTTTTTGTATGGGGTTTTGTTTTTTGGGTTTTTGTTGGGCTTCTTTTTTTGTTTGTTTGTTTGTTTCTGGAGCGGTTTTTTTGGTTGCTGTTTTGTTTTGGTTTTCTTTGTAATCGCTTGTTTCTTAAGGATAAAAAGTGTCCAAACAGAGTGATACTTTGTCACACAGCATAAGTGGAGTTACTTGAATCGAGACTCTCAGAGGTTATTTGCTTCCTCTGGTTACTAAAGTAAATAAATCGCGTGTAGATTAAGTGCTGGGTGATGAAGGCAACATTGTACAATATCCCCCGTCAGACACTTACTTTTACGAGATAAGATACATGGCTGAAAGGGCTGATGAGCTACAGGCTTTCGCATGAAGCTACTACTACTACCACTGCTAAAAATATCACCTAGCCATACTTGCTAAAATAAACATTTATATGCAGAGATAATCCCCACGCTTCCATGTACAAACCAGCGGGTGGTGGAGAACTGCTAGGAAAAGCTGTGCCAGGGAGTGTTGTACCTGCAGGTCTCCTGTTGGGAGGTCTTCTCTGGCATCATCCCAAACTATTGACAGGAGCTGAGACACATCAGGAGGTGGGAGCAAATCCAGACTGCAGGTCCTAAAATAGAAAACCAACAAGAACCACAACAGAAATAAAGAGCGATGGAGATGCTCCCAGGCCTGGAGCCCCTCTGCTCTGGAGCCAGCCTGGGAGAGCTGGGGGTGCTCAGCCTGGAGAAGAGAAGGCTCCAGGGAGAGCTCAGAGCCCCTGGCAGGGCCTAAAGGGGCTCCAGGAGAGCTGCAGAGGGACTTGGGACAAGGCCTGGAGGGCCAGGAGCCAGGGAATGGCTTCCCAGTGCCAGAGGGCAGGGCTGGATGGGATATTGGGAAGGAATTGCTGTGTGTGAGGGTGGGCAGGCCCTGGTCCAGGGTGCCCAGAGCAGCTGTGGCTGCCCCTGGATCCCTGGCAGTGTCCAAGGCCAGGCTGGATGGGGCTTGGAGCAGCCTGGGACAGTGGAAGGTGTCCCTGCCCATGGCAGAGGTTGGCACCGGATGGGCTTTAAGGTCCAACCCAAACAATTCTGTGATTCTATGTAATTTCTTTTTTTATTTGTTTTAGGCAGAAGAAAAGCTTCAGTAAATATTTTCACATCATAATTTTCATGCCGATGAGAGCATCAGACCAAGATAATAGGAGTCTCATTTCCTCTTAGGAAACTAAATGAGAAATGAAGCTTGGAAAGAAGTTTGTGAAGTCAGCTAGTCTGTCGCCCAGCTCCCCAGAGGATTGCCCACAGGAAACTCAGCTTCAGGAGCCCTTTTCTTCAGGGACAGTGTGCTAGGAAGCTCTCCTGGGACAAAACCCCCTTCCCAGTGATCTCCTGCCTCCACAAATATCTTCTTGAGAGATTCCATGTATGGTAGGTAGACATGTTTAGCCATAAGGATGTTTCTGACCTACAAAAGGTATTTATTTATTTTTCTGAAGTGTGGGAAGATGGGACACTGAGTAGTCATTTGACAGACAAAATCAACTCCAGAATCCAAAGCACTATAATGTGGGAGACCAGAAGCCAGCCAAGCAACTTATTCAAGTGTTCCATGTGATAATTCCAGCTTCAGACTGGTTTGGGTAGAAAGGGACCTTAATACCGTCTGGTTCCGACCCACTTCCACAGGCCAGGGCCCTTTCCTCTACCCCAGGTTGCTCAAAGCCGTGTTTCTGCTCAGTGAAGGCTATGGATATTGTTTCACTTGAGTATTTTGAAACACTTTAACTCTGTTTTCCTGCCTATTTTTTTTGTGCCTGGGATGGGAAGGCAGCACCACGGCCTTGAGATAAAACAGTACAGCTCCTGGAGCCCGAGAGAAATAGATATCAGTGGTTACACAAGAAGGGCTCATCAGGTAGCTCTGAATGAAAAAATAGCAAGATACATGCCAAAATCATAATACTGGGGCTCAGTACATACAAATCCTTGAATAAAGATAAGCCAGCCCAACCATCTGGATCCGTATGTCATACAACAGTATATGCAGTTTGGGTTTTGCTCTTAAATCCTCCTGTCCCCCCGAAAGAAAATGAAGTTAACTCTAAACACATTTATTTTTCTACTAAAAACATCTAAATTGGAAAGTCCTTGAGCAAGCTGTTCCTTTTCTAGTCCAAATCTTAAAGCGTATAAAACCACCAGTGCCCCCCAGAAGTTAACAATTGAGTTCTGCCACGGAAATGCAAGGAGACAGATCACTTTTCAATACTAGGTATTTATTTTCTTCTATTAAGTGTTCCTAGTAGACAAGTGCAAGAAAGTATCTCAATTTTTACCTTTCACAATGTCACTTCTAAGAATCATTTTTTTAGTTCCAGGAAAGATCAATCACATTATTGCTGGCACTAAGTAGCACTCCCACAAGCTGTTAAATTCTTTACCTGCAGATGAGTGGCTCTTGAATAGCTAAAACCCCCTATTTCCTGCCTTTTGAAGATATGAAAGAGACTCAAAAGGATTATGAAATCACTGTAGCAGATAACCTTCAGACAGCATAATCATCAAAAGGCATCAAAACCAATGAAATTCATCCGACATCTAACAGTTTAACATCAATAAGTTCCAACTGGAGAAGGACAGCCTTCAGCAAAGCCAGGGTCTGCAAGGAGTATTCTTGGTGAGTATAAGGAAAGGACATATCATTATTGACAGCAGCAGTATATACGTTAATACATGTATATGAGTGTGTCTTTTACAGCAGATGACAATTCAGAGGAAAGAAAATACAGATCTGGGGTAAAAATTAGCAAAAGTGCCAGTGTGATATAGAAGCATATTTCCCAACTTCGAATAAAAATATTTTATTTATTTATCTGCAGTTTAGACTGGGAGTCTGGGGCCAAAAATCTCCTGGGGTCACCTTGTCCAGAAGAGACAAGCTCTCCCACGAGGGAGTGCAGGAAGGGTCTGTCTGTTGTGCATATCCTACAGTCACATGTGACCACCTGCAAAGACTTTTGTTGGTTACTCTTTTGTTAAAGTCCTTAAGTCCAAGTCCTATGCACAAGGTATGCACTGGGACTGAAACTGGGCTGCAGACATGTGTCTCCCCTCTTTCCTCCCTGGACTTTCTCACCAGGATCTCTTCCCTTTGTTGCTCACTTCACTCCTCTTCCAGCAAGGTCACCATGAGGAAAACAAGTTGCTTTTTGTGTCTTGCAGACCAAACCCAACTGCCCAGGCAGGGACACCTTCAAAGGTTTTCTAGCCACAACAAAAGCTGTAGATACTTTCAAGCTCTCCCTGATATCAGTAATAACTGAGCATGCTCTACCTGTCTTGGGAGCAAGTCTTGTTTCCAGGCATATTAAATGTACTTTGGGTTATTTTGGCATTTCATTTTAAATAATTACACTGGACTCTTGCTTTGACTGTGTATGTTAGGTTTGCACAGCATTCCACAAAGCACAGGGCTACAGCATGAGAACTAGATAACTCAGTCCTCTGCTTTTGTCTTCAACTCACCCATAGCAAAATTCATGAGAAAATCGTGATTGGTGTTATTTATGATCCGTCAGTGTTAGCACCCTCACAATCCTGGAGGATTTCTTCTTTCTTAAGACGCAGCAGTTCCTGCTCCATGAAAGACTCAGCAGCCAGGTGGGTGGGCATGACAGCAGAGGGCCATGGACCAACACCTTGGAAGTGAAAAGGAAATGGCCAGTAGCTGGTTAGGCTTGAGGTTTGACTGGCAGGGCTAACAAGTATCAGCAAAAATATCCTCCCAGTAGCCTGAACTTTGATTACCAACACAGACACATTCTCCTGCTCTTCTAGCTCGTGCCACTTGGGAAAGGGGTTTGACCTACACACAAGAAAGAGTTTAGAAGTCCGTGCCAGATGTATTTCCTGAGCAAGGAGGGTCTGGGCCCCGCAGCACAATTCTGCTGCTAACAGACAACACCAATTTCTGCCCTAACCAGCCTCACCCGGAAGGCTAAATCTGCTGAAAAGGTGTTAATTAAGAACTATTCACCTGGAGCCAGACTTGATGAGTGTTTTCCCCAATGACCAAACCAAAAAAAGGGCAGGGCAGGCACTTTGCAAGGTCTCCACGAGCAGAGCTACTCAGGGCAGTATACATAACACAATACACGATGGCAAAGAGTAAATTTTCATGTGTCCTTTGGTCACAGTCCAGATGGTGCTCTCTCAGTGTTGTCCACATCACTCCATGACCAAGCTCTGGATGAGAGAAGCTGAGCAGAGGACAGCCTGTGCTTGAGTTCCTGGAGGATGAGCCATGCACCAGCAGCTAACAGCAAGCCAAAAATTTGAGCTTAACATTCTAATAGCTCCTATTTTGTCCATCATCACTGACAGAGGACTTGTAGAAAGATGTCTCACCTGCAGTGACAAATGAACTCATGCTTTGAAGCTAAGAGCTTCCCTTGAATTGCTCTCATTATTCTATACCATAGCCTGCCAACACTGTATGTACATCTTCTTTTGAGCCAAACCAACCAGAAGGACTGGATTTTGTATTGTATCACAAAGTGGCAGGATGAGATAATGATACATGTCCCCTCTACACGCCATTTTCCACAAGGCCTAGAAGGGATCATCATACTTTATTTTATGATCAAGGGGTCATTCTTCTATATCTGCTTTGAAGCCACAATAGACTTTTTGCCAATCACTAGTAGAAACTAAATAAACACAGCCAAACAGTGTCATCTATCTGTGTGGTGAGTAATTGTGAGGGGTTCCTCTTTAAATAGATGCTTAAGTAAATATAGAAATATCATTTTACAAATGCTGGCTCAAGAAGAGATGTTGGGGAACTACAAAGAAGGGACACCTCACTTAGGTGTGTACATATGGAAGTGCAAGAGTGGTCCTATACCACTATCAAGCACTTACCAAAAGAATTTAATTCATATTTTATTGCCCTCCTTGTGTGTTCTTCACTGTTCCATACTCATGACAGAAAAGTACTTTTCTATTTCCAAAGCCTTGTTCAAAAATACAACCTTTTTATTGAATGTTTTAGTTCTGATGGACAGCACTTTATTTCCCAAGGAGGCTGTTGGGAGACTATTCCATATATAAGAGTTTGCGCGAGGGTTATAACACATATGATGTTGGGTTATAATGCAGATGTATGATCTTTCTAGACCCTCTCTCTGTCTCTCTCTCTGTCTGTGTTTATTAATGACCCTGTAGCTCTGAGCCTGAAGCACTGGGTGTTCTGGCTGACGCAAGTTATTTTGCTCTCAAGGACAATCCTCCCTCTTGTGTCCTTGGGGCACAGTATTCAGCCTCACCTCTACACCTGCCGTGTCAGGCTGTGCCCTGGGTCGAGAGGTGTAGGTTTCTCAGTGCCATATGGAGCTCCCTGCTACCTGCAGCACAGCAATCTAAATATTAAGGATGCGTTGGTTTGGAAAGTTCAGCTCTCGGTGAGCAAAACTCTATTAAGTGCAGGGAGAGGGAAGTAGAAATTGGGAAGAGGAAGCAATGGAGAAACATAAAGGGTTTCAAATGGTTTTGTAATCATCTGCAGATCAGACATGGGGCTGGTGACTCCCATTGATGCCTGCCAGCACAAAACCACGATGGCTCACCCAGCCACCCGAGTGGGACTGAAAGGTTTATCCCCTGACGGGTACTGGAGATGTACAGAGGGAACAGGCAGACGAGAAAGACAGTGGGGCACAGGAAATTGCTTCCAGGCAGGAAACTTTGGCACTCAAACCTGGAGAGAGAAGAAAACCGGTCTCCTAGGGTTTCTGGTGCTTGAGCATTGACTGTCATTGTATTTCTGCTGTTCTTCTTCACCTCCCCTCCACAGCTCAGTCCCTTCAACCTCCACAACTCACAGCCTCCCCTATTCCTATCAACAAATCTCTTGAACCAGAAAGGAAGAAAAACGTAGACCTTTTGCAATATCTCTGCCACTGCAAGAAAATGAGTTGCCAGGGAGACAAGGAGTCAGGATTCCTGGGACTTGCACCCACACAGGGGGAGGTGGCAATAGGACACAGGTCTTTGCAAAAGGACATCCCGATTTCCTCAGCTCCCAGAGGCTCTGAACTTGGAAGGATTACGTGGCAAAATGGCACATCATTGTCTGTGTTCCATCAAATGGGGTCATGCACTCACTCTTTTAGGGAAATGGCTGCTTTGTGACTGCCTGCAGACACTCAGTGGCAGCTGTGGCCAGGAACATGGGCTGGGTACAACCCTGACAGTGGGCAGCAGGGGAGGGGAGATTCTGCCCCTCTGCCCCACTCAGGTGAGACCCCACCTGCAGAGCTGCCCCAGCCCTGGGCTCCAACAGCACAAGGAGCTGGAGCTGCTGGAGCCAGCCCAGAGGAGGCCATGGAGATGCTCCCAGGCCTGGAGCCCCTCTGCTCTGGAGCCAGCCTGGGAGAGCTGGGGGTGCTCAGCTGCACAAGAGAAGGTTCCAGGGAGAGCTCAGAGCTCCTGGCAGGGCCTAAAGGGGCTCCAGGAGAGCTGCAGAGGGACTTGGGACAAGGCGTGGAGGGCCAGGACCCAGGGAATGGCTTCCCAGTGCCAGAGGGCAGGGCTGGATGGGATATTGGGAAGGAATTGGTGTGTGTGAGGGTGGGCAGGCCCTGGCCCAGGGTGCCCAGAGCAGCTGTGGCTGCCCCTGGATCCCTGGCAGTGTCCAAGGCCAGGCTGGACAGGGCTTGGAGCAGCCTGGGATGGTGGAAGATGTCCCAACCCACAGTAGGGGGTGGAATGCAATAATTTTCAAGGTCCGTGGCAGGGGGTGGAATGGGATGATCTTCAAGGTCCTTTCCAACCAAAACCGTTCTGACTCCATGAAAACAGCTGCTCCCAGCTGGGCAATGGCACCATCTCCCCTGTGCAGCTGTAGACCTCCCAGGGCGCAATTGTTTGTTGGGTCCCAAATCCACGATCCCCAAAACAAACCTGTCTGAGCTGCAGTGCATCACTCACCCCGTGTCCCACCCAGACCACCCAGCTCCCTGGGCATCTCCAGGGTCCTGACAAGGGTGGATCACCCACACTGCAGTGGGTGTCCAGGAGAAGGAATTGCACTCTGAAGGGATTTTTCTCCTCTCAGAGACCCTTAGGAGGTACTAAAAAATATTAGACCAGAAATCCAGCTTTCTTCCGTCAAAATTTATGTGAGGTGGCTGCTGTCTAATGCATGGTCCAGCCAGGCAAGTGCCAATAGTGAAATTAATGTTTTCAATGGGTGCCAAATGGTGTATGAGGCATTGACAGTTTTTCCTATCCAGCCTGGTGAGCAGAAAGGAAGCTCCTTGGCAGATGCTGGAACAGAAATCCACACTGCCCTCAGGGGCGTGTATAATGGCACGGGATTTCTGTACGTTACAGCATTCCTTCAACACCGTGTCATCTCTTTTTGGGGGGTAGGGAGAGAGAAATTAGGTTTGTTATATGGTTTCCTCCCTCTTAGCTGTTTCTCAGTTTGGTTTTCAGATGGATTGCGGGTTAACTGTGAACAAAAATTATTAGTTCTGCTTTGCAGTGGGTGCCCTTTGGAGTCTGGGATGGGAGCAGCTGTGCCCCTTCTGACTGCCAGTGGCTGATCTGCCCTGGAGTAGTAACACAGAGAGGTAATAACCTGCTGGTAAGCACAGCCACAGCGGGGTAAACTGAGGAAGGGGGGGTGGCCCTGGTGAAAAAGGGTGTCAAGGACAGAGTGGGCACAGGGTGTGGCAGCCTGGAGGTGGCAGCGGGTGGGGCTGCTGAGGGTGAAGGGTGTCAGGAAGAGGAGGAGGATGAGGAAGAGAAAGAAGCAGCCAGGGAATCCCCAGCCCCAGGGATCCCACTGAGGCTGAGACTGTCATGGTCTGAGCAGGGCAGCACCACAGGCTGAGGAGTTATTGAGTGTTCTGTAATGTCCCCTGTGCTGGCACTGCTGGGGCACCTCCAGTGCTGGGGACAGCTCTGGGCCCCTCAGGACAAGAGAGACATTGAGGGGCTGGAGCGTGTCCAGGGAAGGGAATGGAGCTGGGGAAGGGGCTGGAGCCCCAGGAGCGGCTGAGGGAGCTGGGAAAGGGGCTCAGGCTGGAGAAAAGGAGGCTCAGGGGGGACCTTGTGGCTCTGCACAACTCCCTGACAGGAGGGGGCAGCCGGGGGGGGTCAGGCTCTGCTCCCAGGGAACAGGGACAGGAGGAGAGGGAACGGCCTCAGGCTGGGCCAGGGAAGGCTCAGGTTGGATACTGGGGAAAATTTCTTCCCTGAAAAAGTTGTCCATCCCTGGCAGAGCTGCCCAGGGCAGTGGTGGAGTCCCCATCCCTGGAGGGATTTAAAAGCCATGTGGATGTGGCCCTTGGGGACATGGGTTAGTGGTGGCCTTGGCAGTGCTGGGGGTGATAGTTGGACTCAATGATCCTGGGGGGCTTTTCCAACCTAAACAACTCTGTGATTTTATACATATTACCAAATATTTCCCATTGTTCAACTGCAAGATGCTCTGTAGCTGTGGCATGGCTCTCATCCTCTATGCCAGGTCTGTATCCCAGCCAGTGCAGTGTGAGACCCCAAGTGTGTGTTGAAGCAGGACTCTGTAGGCAGGGAGGTAGCACTTAAAATAGTTCAGGTGTAGAGAAAATGAATCCTTTCTTCTGAGACTCTGAGTAGTTTTGTGTTCCCGGTAAGTCAAAGCAATTAAAAGAGCTTTCTGTCTTTACTTAATCTAATTTACCACATTTTTCTGTAATGAATATATTGCAGAATAGTTTGACTAGTCCAGACTGAAGCCACTTTCAGAGCAGTACCAATTTTCCTCACCTGCTGCTCTGTAGACTGACGTGAGACAGAGGGAGATGATGCACTGAGACTCAACTTGGGGCTCGCCAGAGGGAGCAGACAGCGTGTCATGGTGTTTCTAGCTGTGACCCAAGAAGCTGAGACCTTGCTGTCTGCCCTTTTTATCGTAGGAAGTGTCCAAGGTCAGGTTGGATGGGGCTTGGAGAAACCTGATCTAGTGGAAGGTGTCCCTGCCCATGGCAAGGGGGTGGGACTGGATGGGCTTTAAAATCCCTTCCAACCCGAACCATTCCAGGATCCTGTGATCTTCCCAGTGGACCGAGTGCTGGTGGAGAAGCCCTGAGAGCTCTGAACTCCCACTGACAGACAGTCTTTGGAGGTGAGGCTACTCTTTGTAGGAGTCAGTAAGGTCTTGAGAAACCCGAGTTGCTGACTTCCCAGCACATCACCATAAACAGAGTAACAGTAAAAATAATGATAATACTTAGCATGTAAGGACAATAGCTGTCGGGGCTGTGAATGGGATGGTCCTCGCAAAGCTCTGTTTATGGTGCCTGTGATATCAGAAAGTCTGTCAGGAGGCTGCTGCTCGGATTTCTTAAGGGCTTTAGGAGGTGGTAATTGTCTCACTTTTGCTTTAAACACCGTGTTAATTATGGTTTTAAACAATGGCTGTAAAGTCATCCTTTAATTCTTTGTGAAGTGCTCTTCCCTGTCTCTGTGATTTGGGAGGCAGGTGAGTGTTGGAAGGCATCGGGAGGAGGTCACAATTAAATACCCTCACTAAGGCTAACAAACAAATAAAAACCTTTTTAAATTTGCAATTTTAATTGATACACTTAAATATCTAAGGTCTTTCTCTGAATTTGAAGGCACAGTTAATATAGGATCCATTATAGTGAACTTTCCCTTTTTGCTATAAATCAGTTTTCTTCTCTGTTCCATGTGTGGTGTTGGGTGGTTTGACTTTGTGTCATTAAATTATGTCAGTAAACCCCCAAAAATTCATAAAATGAAGAAAAAAGTGCCTCCAGTATACTTTGGATATTTCAGACCCAAAGTTGCTTTCATGTCTTTGAAAAAAACCCCAAATATTAACACATATGGGAGATGGTGAGCCATGTTCTTCAGTCTCTAGAAGAGCCACAAGTATGTCAGTCAGTACAGCTGTTTTTACCTCCTCACAGAATATGTAATTTTTCCTCTTAAATGAAGAGAACAAGTCTGGGCCTCCTTTGGATTAATCATTGCTATCAGATGGCGTGCCTTCTTCCCTCCAGATAAAATGAATGTGCAGGTTTGGGTAATGTGCTTTTGAAAATCCAATCTTTAAATTACACTTTACTTCTAATACTTCTTTTTTTCTTCACTTTATGCAATTTGGATTGTGAAATCAGGGAAGTCAGTTCCTGTCCAATCCTATATTTCTTGTTTACCTGAAACTCTCTTACTTGAGGTTGAAAGAAATTTTCTCATCCTGGAGGTAGTGACTATCAGAGTTTCAGTTTTATTTCAGTGCTACTCTCCCATTCTCAAGCAATTTCCATCACTTGGAAATTTCAGAGAAAAAAATCAATTCCCAGCAGGTTGCCTTTCCTGGAACTGAGCCATGTGCAAGACTGTCATGAAAGCATTTCAGTTGGGTTTAATATTTGTAAAAAGTTATTAAAGAATCCCAACCCTACACTTAGACAAATGAGGACTTTTCAATTATCTGTTTTAATACACTGGGTCTACTAATTCATAAATTATCGGGTATGAAGAGCTATTCCTACTGTCTAGACTTCCCACCTGAGTAACTCGGGGCAGAAAGACTCCCTGCACCCGTACAGGTTTAAACCAGCTGGAGCTCATCTGCTGAATACCACCAAAACCTCATTTCACAATTACTATTGACGAAACATCCACCACAACCAGTGGTTAATTACCCCACCTGGATCATTACTGCTGAAAAACGATGCTTCACTTCTCAATTGTGTCCTCCCAGCAGAGCATCTACCTTTTCCTTTTTCACCCAAGCACGTATTTAGCGACTAAGTCATTGCAGATAAAAAACATTACTTGCCTCAGCTGTCCTGATTTTGAAGCATCTCTTAATTATTTGCATGCATTTTCTCCATTCTCTCTCGCACACCTCAAAAAGGCATATCATATGTAAGTCCAAAATATTGTGATTTAGAGTAATAATGCTCCCAGAGAACTGGAATATAAAGAAATGTCTAATAACTTTGTTATTTTAAGTGAGTATTTGTATTTGAGGACCAGAAATCTGTGTTCCTTGAAGCACTCTGTTGTGCAGGGTAACTGTGATACTCCACATGTAAAAGGTCAGGGCTTTGTAAAGTCCTTGATTGCAGATGTCTGATAGTTGGATTATTTTTTTATGTCAAGCTGTAGGTCAGGAAGAGGAACACTGATGCCAAACAACTCACCATAAACATGGGAATTTTCTTTTTACAACAGGCTGAGCCCTGTCTCTGACTGGACAAAATTCCCATTAGCGTCACTGGGAATTTTCCTTGGTAAAGTCTGTGAAAAGCATAGGCTGTTATATTGCCATCTGTGAGAACATGACTAATGTTTGAGGGAGAGAAATCAGCTCCACAGTGCATCTGGCCAGGCCACTGCAATAAATACAGAGAGACACATAAATGATGGTAAGGTTACGACCCATTCCATTAAAAAGGAAGGAACTCCAAAATTACACCCCTACCTGCCAGCAATAGGAAATACAGAAGCTGGAGTTTTTCCTCTTCCATTGCCTGCTACTCTCCCATCCCTTTTACAACTATTTCCTTCTGCCAAAAAGGGTTTGGGGTGGTTTTGTTTGATTTTAGTGAGGGCACTGTGGGCTCCTCCCGCTGGTAAACTGATCTGCAGGGCATTGGCACCTCAGTCTCCTCTTCTGGGCAAGAGGAAGGACACATCCCTTCCTTGTGGCTGCATCTGAGTAGCCCATTTCTGAGGATCTGATAAACTCTCCTAAAGCCAGAATTCAGGGATTGGCTTGATAACATTAGGACTAAAATGCTGCTTTTAAGTGATGGACACCCCACCCCTCCTCAGGGCTCCTGGGCATTTGTGTTGCAATGTTGTATGTACCAGAATCCAGGAGGCAGTGGATCCTCACTTGGGATGCACCCTGAGGTCCTAGAATAGTGGAAGCACAGAGTAGTTTGGGTTGGAAGGGATCTTAAAGATCCTCTGGTTCCAATCTCCCTGCCATGGGTAGGTCTAAAGGCAAAAGTGACTGAAACCAGAAAGTCTGGGTTTCCTCTGGGATCCAGAGGTGTCAGGAGGAGGAATCATAGGGGAAAAAACAGATACCTCTGTTTCTCATGCCAGCCCCAGCTGTTTCCATACATCCCATTGTCTCATCCAGAGATTGCCATAGGTAACTATAGGTTGCTACAAATAAAATATTGCAGTTCATGCAAATGTACTTACTTGAAATAAAGAGGATTTTGATTGACACTATTTTGATTTACATTAAACTGAAATACTGTCCACATGCGCTTATCTATAAAATGTTCCAGCAGAGCTGCTTTCTGTTTCCTTACAGAAAAAAAAAGTCTCTTTTTGAGAGTTTACACTCCAAAACAAATCTGAAAATTACTGATTTGGGCATCTGAAACACAGCAGTACAGGTACAATACAAATGAAGAGTTGTAACTAAGGTGGTGCATTAACATTGTGTATTTTATATTAACATTGATTCTTAGACTCTGCTGGTTCCTAAGGAGTGAGGTTGAGGCAAATGCCAAAGGCACTGGGATCTCTGGGTTGGACTGCTGGAGGAAGAAGCCAGCCTTTTCCTCAGCATAACATGCCCCAGCTAAAGGGATTTTCAAGCTTACTTTTATCCGTAAAATCAAATATTGCAGGTGTGTCCAACCCTCCCCTTTACATCTTCTCTCCAACAGCCCTGTGTCTCCTCTGCCTGGCCTGTGGCTCCCAAAAGACACAGTGTTCTCCTGCCCAGCTCCACCATCATCCCCTCCCAGACTGTCTGACCTAAATCTCCCTCACCTCCCGGTCATAAATCCCACTGGTGACATCCATAAGGAGCTGGGCTGACTCCTGGGCCCACTGGTGACACAGCACTGCTGCCACAGGTTATTTGAGGGACAGAGGTGTGGCAGCTCTGTGGACACTGAGTGTGTCAGTGAGTGACCGCCAGAGAGGCCACGGAGGGCAGGCACTGCTCCTGTGGCCTCCCTTGGCTTCTCATGGCCACGGATACCAGATCCTTTCTGGTAGCAGCAATTGCCTTTTGACAGCAGCCCAGGTTGATTCTTCCTTTTCCTGCAGCACACTGGGTCCTGATCCCTGCACCATCTACATTCCTCTGACGGATGTAGTTATACCAGCATCTTGCACTGCAAACAGCAAATTTTTCTACTTGAATTAGGAAGAGATACAGATTTAATATGTACTTTTCTATATATAATTTCCTTTATGTTGGCATAAGAGAGACTGCCCTGTGTTTAACCCCTCTCTAGCTATCAGACCTAAACACTGCAACATTGGTGTGGTCAACCCATAAAGCTAACAAAATTTCAGCCAGCAAAGCACATACTCAGGCATGTGTGAGTGCCGTGCTGAATCAAAGTATTTCCATGTTGGAATGAGCCCCCCGGAGCCAGCACCTGTGCCTGCTGCAGCTACTGGTGGACACTTGGTTTGGATGGACCACTGCCCAGGGCTCGAGAGAGGAGTGTTTTTCCCCATGGCTTGTAAGCACAGGCAAGGGTACATCTCACCAGGCTTTTTTCTTATTTTTCTCACAGAATGGTGTGCAGCTGGAAGGGACCTTAAAACTCACCTCATTCCAACCCTCTTTTTCATAGGCAGGGACAATTTTCTCTTGGAGCAGATTGCTCCAAGCCCCATCCAGCCTGGCCTTGCACACTGCCAGGGATCCAGGGGCAGCCACAGCTGCTCTGGCCACCCTGGGCCAGGGCCTGCCCACCCTCACACACAGCAATTCCTTCCCAATATCCCATCCAGCCCTGCCCTCTGGCACTGGGAAGCCATTCCCTGGGTCCTGGCCCTCCAGGCCTTGTCCCAAGTCCCTCTGCAGCTCTCCTGGAGCCCCTTTAGGCCCTGCCAGGGGCTCTGAGCTCTCCCTGGAGCCTTCTCTTGTGCAGCTGAGCATCCCCAGCTCTCCCAGGCTGGCTCCAGAGCAGAGGGGCTCCAGGCCTGGGAGCATCTCCGTGGCCTCCTCTGGACTGGCTCCAGCAGCTCCAGCTCCTTGTGCTGTTGGAGCCCAGGGCTGGTGCAGTGAATTTGCCCTTGTCCCCACTTTTACTGAATCCTTTTCCAACAGACCAGCCTCGGAATGGCTGCCAGCAGCCAGGAGCACCAGCACTGGAATTATGATTTTTAGCTTGCAGGGCTGTGTGACAGGAGTTAGCAGGAGATCCTTGTCTCCCTGTGCCACTCACCACACAGAAAGGCTGCCTGAAGAATCCCTTTCTTTGCAGACCTTAGGTCTCATTTCTTGAATCTTCTCTCTTGACATGAGCTGCTGGAGTGGAAGGAGACTGGCTACAGCCAAAACGGCTTCATAACCCAGACTTTGAACATTGCTTGAGAGCTCTGCTCTCAAAATAATGCATAAAAATAGAAGCAGGGCCACAAGCTTAGCTATTCCTAATGTGCACAAAAGGATGGGAGAGTGCCAGGAGCCAGCCTGCGCTGCCTCTGCCCTGCCTTCAGCCTGGCTTGTTCTCTCCTACCTCCCCTGAATGGCTTTTCACTGCTCTGAAAAGGAGAGACATACCCCCAAAAGAGCAAAGTGTGTTTGTTATTGACCCTAGCCTGGAAAGTGTATGAAGAGGGATCAGCTCTGTTTGTTTGTACCCGGTAATGATGTCAGGAAAAGGTTTTTTTTTTCCCAAGTCTGGTTTTATCCCCTTTGTTGGAAGTGCCTTTGGTGAGTCTCACACCCTGGTGCTGTTAGCAAAACAATTAGGTTAACAGTGCCTTGGCTCCAACTGTCTGTCAAAGGCTGAATTGCAATGCAAATTAACTCGGCTTTAGCTCTTCAAAGCCAGCTGGGTTCAGGAAAGGTCCCCAGAAACCCCCGTGAGAATGGAGGTCTGGGGCTGGGGAGGGCGGGCTCGGCGCGGTTTTACATCCAGGACCTAATGTGTTTGGCAGGAGGGATGCAATACGTTGTGCAAACACGTCATACAAATGCAATACATTATATAAACCCTTTCAACGCTTAAAAGGGGCTTAGAAGAGAGACGGGGACAGGCTTTTTAGAAGGCCCCGAAGCGACAAGACAAGGGGTGATGGTTTTAAACTAAATTAGGGGAGATTCAGAGTATGCAGAAGGAAAAAACTCTTGTCTGTGAGGGTGGCACAGGGTGCCCAGAGCAGCTGTGGCTGCTCCTGGATCCCTGGAAGTGTCCAAGGCCAGGCTGGATGGGGCTTGGAGCAACCTGGTCTGGTGGAAGGTGTCCCAGCCCTGACAGGCGAGGTGGAACAAACGAGCTTTAAGGTCCCTTCCAGTCTAAACAATTCTTGAATTCTATGACTCAAACATATTTTATTTCTCCTCAGGGATTAACAGTGCCCTTCATGCATTTCAGGACAGGTTTCTGGCCCAGGCTGACATTTGAGCAATACAGCCAGAGCACGGCAGGCTGTGGGCATCACCCCCCTTTCCAAGTGTCCCCTCAGCCCAGGTCCTGTGCCCATACTTATCAGCTTCATTATGCTTATTTCTGTATTTTCCATATGGGCACATACATATGGTCTGTTTAAACAAGTTTGCAGGGTTAATTGGAAAGCAGTACTTTATCAGTTATTTAATATTTAGCACTTCTGGGGCAGTTTTCACCTGCAGAGATCACAAAACCAGGCGAGTGCTGGTGGCCCAGCTGTACCTATGGGCAAACAGAGGTACCAAAGCCCAGGTCTGTAGTCACAGGGAAAGGCAGGTGCCCAAGGTCACCCGGAGAACCTATGGCAGGCCAAAAATTTATACTAACTCCTGGATCCCATTCCTGTCCTCCACATCTTCACAGCATACACTACACTGTGCTTTTTGTCACTTCCTTCATGACAATAAAGTAATCATAGTTGTCAGTGCTGAGGCAAGAGAAGCCACGAAGGGGAAAAGAAAAAAAAGGGAGATTTTAATCTCATTTATAACAGCCTGGCAAGTTTTGAAAAATTAAAAAGTATAACATATGGATTAATGGATATGTCCAACATGTCTTTCACCAGAAAATATTGGAATCATAAGGAGCTATTTTTTCCCCCCCCTTCCTGATTTACCATATACATCACAGGGACAAGAGATTGAGGTTCTCTGAGGAAGGGAGGAAATCAGCCTCAGTGTATGTGAGGTCACTCTGGAAGCTGTCAGACAAGATGTTAACCTAAAAATATTACCCAAATTCCATTTTTCAGGGTGCAGAAGGAATCATTTTAAAAGCAATGGGATTTTTTAGCATGTGCAGAACCAAATGCTGACGCTGTTCTGATTTGACCCCTGCTGTATCACCCCAAGACTGTAGGGTTGTGCCCTGAGCTTCCCTCCTGCCTTTAATCATTTGAAGGTGAAGCAAGGAGTCAATTGCCTTCCTCAGACTCCAGCTTTGTAGTGAGCCTTCCTAAATTATTCTTTCTGATGCCAGCAAGCAATGTTCTTCCCCTCCCCAGTGTTTTTCCAACTATTCATCTGGATTTTGAGCAGATTTTGTACCTGTGTAGGTATAGCCTGGTTATCATTTAATAAGCCTGCCCCCAAATTTAGCCACTTTCTGACTGATTTAGATCCAGATTCTGCAAATGCTGGGGGCCTGTTTGTAGCATCCCTGACCTGATCATGCGAATTCGTGCAAAACTGGGCACCTAAACTATCCCTGCCCTCCTGCCTACACCAAATTCAGGGGTCCAGGACAGGCATCCCAGGGATACCCTGCCTGCACAGATGTTAGTTTTATGTGCTCCCTATCTGGGGTCGTGTTTAGCTGGGTGCATTCGTTTTGGATTTGGATTTGGATTTGAACTGGACTTGCTTATAGCAGCCATGATTTAAGAGTCCTGGCTCCTACTTCCGACACGATAACTGCCTCAGAGAGTGACCTTAAAGCAACTCATCCGCCCGCAGTTATTATGTGAAAAAGG
>VZRF01003065.1:463319-597792 GCA_013396875.1 Vireo altiloquus | reverse complement strand
AGACCAACATTACCCCTGGGTTCTTTCGGCCAAATGCATAGGCAAAACTTTCAACCTAGGGCTAGGGTTAGGGTTACGCTTAGGGTTAGGGTTCCGAAAACCACAAAGCCCACAGCTCCTGGGACACTGTAGCTGCCAATGTCATGCCAACACCAGCGCGACATTGCCAAAACATTGCTCCCTCCGCACTTTTTGTTTCATTTCATCAGCCCCTCCCCAGGTGGCTACTGAGCTCCACTTAGGTTCTCGGTGATGCTCATGCTTAGGGTCAGGAGTAAGAAAACTACAAAGCCCACAGTTCCAGGGACACTTCAGCTGCAAATAGCGTGCCAACACCAGCGCCACATTGACCAAACTTTGCTATCTCCACACTTTTTGTTTCTTTGCACCAGTCTTATTCCCAGTGGCTTTTGAGCTCCGCCTACGTTCAGGGTGATGCTCACCCTTAGGTTCAGGATGAAGAAAACCACAAAGCCCACAACTCCCGGGATACTTCAGCGGAAAAGGGCAGGCCAAGGCCTACGTGTCAGAACCCCAACATTGCACCATTGATGCTTTATTCTTCGAGAGCAACCTTACCCCCCGGTTCGGTCAGCCCAATGCGTAGGCAAAATTCTCAACATATGTCTAGGTTTAGGGTTATGCTTAGGGTTATGGTTCAGAAAACTACATGGCCCACAGCCCCAGGTACACTACAGCTGCAAATGGCATGCCAACACCAGTGTCTAACTGCTGAAACCTTGCTTCCACAACGCTGTATTCCTTAGGTACAGTTTTACCCCCAGGTTCATGAATCCCAATGTGTATGCACAACTTTCTGCCTCGGGCTAGGGTTACGGTTACGCTTAGTGTTAGGATTTAGAAAACCACAAAGTCCACAGCTCCAGGGAGGCTCCCGCTGCAAATGGCATGCCAACACTAGTGTGACATTGCCAAAATTTTGCTCCCTCCGCACTTTTTTTATCTTGGCACCAGCCTTATCCCCAGGTGGTTTTCGAGCTCCGCCTAGGTTCCGGGTAAGACTCACACTTAGGGTCAGGATTTTGAAAACCAGAAAGGCTACAACTCCAGGGACACTCCAGCTGCAAATGGCATGCGAATCCCTGCGCCACACTGCCCAAACATTGCTTCCTCAACACTTTTCTATCCTTGGCACCAGCATTACCCTTGGCTGGCTTTTCAGCTCTGCCTAGGTTGGGGGTTAGGCTCACACTTAGTGTCAGGATGTAGAAAACCACAAAGCCTACAGCTCCACGGACACTGCAGCTGCAAAGATCATGCCTAGGCCAGTGTAGAAGTGCTCCAATATTGGTCCCTGAATATTTTTCTCCGTTTCAACTTTACCTCCTACCTCACCTAGGTTTAAATTTCTTCCCACTTTTATGTTACGCTTAGGGTTAGGCTTAACAAACCCACAAAGTCCAGAGCTCCAGGTGTCTGCAGCTGCACAGCGCATGCACAGGCCAGCGTGGCACTGCTGCAGCAATGCTCCCTCAACCATTTTCTTCATGGTGCCCACTTCTCGTCCTCCATCGCAGCGGCTCATTTTATTTCTAGGGTTAGATTTAGGGTTGCACTTAGGGTTAGGATTGAGAATAGCACAAAGCCTGCAGCTCCACGGATAGTGCAACTTCTAATGACATGCCTAGGCCAGCGTGGAACTGCCCCAACATTGCTCCCTCAACACTTTTCTCCATGGCACCAACTTCACCAATTCCAATGCCTCGGCTAAATATTATTTCCAGGGTTAGTGTTAAGGTTACACTTAGGTAAAGGTTGAGAAATCCAGAAAGCCTACATCTCCATGGACACTGCAGCTGCAATGTGCATCCCTAGGTCAGGATGAAACTGCCCCAACATTGCTCCTTCAACAATTTTTTCTATGTTACCAGCTTCACCACATCCATTGCCTATGCTTAATTTAATTCCTAGTGTTAGTGCTAAGTTTACGTTTAGCGTTAGGCCTGAGAAAACCACAAAGCTCACAGTTCCAAAGTCACTGCAGTTGCAAATGTCATGCCTAGGCCACCATGGACCTGCCTCAACATTGTTCCCTCAACACTATTCTACATAGCACCAATTTCACCCCTCCTTCGCCTATGCCTGATTTCATTCCTGGATTTAGTATTACGTTTAGGTTTAGGCCTGAGATACCATAAAGCCCACATCTCCAGGGACACTGCAGTTGAAAAGTGCACGCTTAGGCCAGTGTGGCACTGCCTCAACAGTGCTCCCTAAATACTTTTCTCCATGGCCCGACTTCACGCCCTCCTTTTCAGAGGCTTAATTTTATTTCTAGAGTTAGGGTGAGGGTTGCGCTTAGGGTTAGGCTTGAGAAAACCACATCTGACCCAAGGGATGTTCCAGACTGTGTAGCATCATGCTCAGGATATAAAGCTGGGAAAGAAGGAGGAATTCTTGAGAATGATGATGTTTGTTTTCCGCAGTAAACGCTACATGTGGACGACCTCTGCTTTCCCAGAGATAGCTGAGTACCTGCCTGCCCATGGGAAATGGTAAATGAATTCCTTGTGCTGCTTTGCTTGTGTTCATAACTTTTGCTTTACTATTTTAGTGTCTTTATCTCAAACCCATGAGTTTTCTCACTTTTACCCTTCTGATTCTCTCCCCCACCCTGCTGGTAGGGGAGTGAGTGAGCAGCTGTTTAGGGCTAACTTGTTGGCTGCGGTTAACCCATGACACTAAGTGTGTGACTCTGCCACAGGATAGAGTAAATGTAATGTCCAGTTGCGACAAATTCAGCATTCTAAATAGGTGATAAAATAGATATCAATTTTCTGCTTTATTCTTTCAGTACTGTAAGTTGCAAGACACCTGTAGCAAAAGCTTGAAAATAAGGCATACTAGATAATTGTGTCCTAGTATTTACTTTCTGAACCGGTCTAAGGAGGATGTTTAAATGCAGAGAACAGGCCTGCTTAAATGTTCATAAGAGTCTCAGTATAAAATCCTAATGAGCAATAATCTCTCTCTAATTCCTCTAATGTAGTCTCTGGTCTGAACGATAGCACTTGTATTACTTTCTATGAAGCAAATTTACCTCTTGCAATTCATTTGACTGTAATTCTTTTGAAGTTTATATTTGGCTGGTTTTGTTTTATTCTTAATAGTATTTCTATCTAAGCACAGATACATTTCTTTAAAAAAAAACCTGCACATATTTAAATAGTACTGAAATAAGATTCTTCTAACTGCAGCTATAATAACACCTCTAATGTTTAACAAGCCACAAGAACTGGAAGAATAGAATAATTTACTTGGCTCATAAAAGAGCAGAAGTAGTTACATAAAATGAACATATTGGTCTGCTGTTATTCCTGTTCCACACAGCTCCCTGTGGCTTATTTCATTTTAGGCTTATTTTTCTTTTTTTGAGGAGAATTAATCCAATGATGAGACAGTTTCTTCTGGGTCAGGGAGACCAGGTTAGCCAGAAAGAAATGACTTCTCAGAAACAGCAAGATGATATGCTTCCTGGCTGTCAACCCTCTTACTAGGACAATAGATGGATATAAATTTCAACAAATACAAAATAAGCCCAAATGGAAAGCTGCTCCAAGAGGGATTTTGAAATGAGACAAAAACAAATGGGTTTATAGAACTGTAAAACAAAATACTACATTACTTATATCATTTTTCCTGAAGGCATAAAAAGATATTAAAAAGTCATTAGCCGTGCTAGCTTAGTCACCTGAGAATCTTTGGGAATGACACTTCCATTCCGCTTTCTTAATGGTCATGTGGGTTTCTGAAAATGGAAGAACAACAGAATTAATTCTTCTGGAGCAGTTATTTGCTGGAAAGATGGTAAAGTGTCCCTAGCAGCTCTGAGACAAGTGCCTACTCCAAACACACATTTAAAGGTCAGGCCCTGTGTCAGATCCAGTCATTGTGGCTGATATTCCCACCTGTGCTAGGTCTGCAGAGGTAGTGCTGGCAGCTTCAGTGGAAGTCTCATTATGTATCCAGAAACCTTTCCAGTCATCCTATAATTTTGTATCTTCTCATTTTGTAAGACTGTGCATTGTACCTTCCCAATGTTATGCTCTTTTGGAGAAAGTGTTAACATTTGGGGTGGGTAAAAAGTACTCCTAGCTATCTGATGTTGTCCCTTGGAGGCAACGGTCTGTCTCCCCAGGAGGGGTCATTTGCAGTGTTTTCAGGAATGACAGGGCTTTGGGATCAGATTTGCCTCAATGAGTGAGCTAGTGGCATTTCTGGCTTACAGCTGGTATATTGGTATTGAGTACACACATAACTCAGCTGATATTGACTTGTCTCCACTGAAGTGCACAGGGCTCTGATCGCTTTCTTTTGTGTAAAACAGTTCTGCTACTTGTCTTGGATGATGTAGGGGAAAAAGGAATTTGTTGTTGTATATTCTACATTTTAGCCCAATCCTTTGTCCTGTTTTGGTGAGGGGAAATAGTAAATTCATGTACAAAATAATTGCATTCTGTGACTTGTTGACTGGAAGCAAGAGCAATTTTCATAGTTTATTTGCTAGAGTGATTTCCAACCCTTTGAATGAAAGATGAGCTTCTGGAATCAAAGCCTATGTTTAAGGCCTATACAACATGACATGTTGAGAAAAGTCTGTGTATGTATGACTAAATTTTCTCCAAAGGATTTCACAGAGTCCCAGGCTGGAGCTATCAATACTGTAGGGAAACGTTTCTTTAGCCAGTGACCAGATGAAAGGTGATCTTCCTGCTGGGAGTTAGCTAGTGATTTCAGTCCTGGAAATCCTTATGGCAAAGCAGATTGCCGAGAGCAGCCCCTGCTCTGTTTTGTGAGGCCAGAGGTTTGGCTTTTCTTCATGTCTCTTGCTCTCCCGCTGCACAGCCTTGCTGGGACTGCAGTTTTGCTGTGCCTTCAGCCACTGACATGGGACTAGAGTATCTGTGATATCATGGGCAGCAGGAAGCCAAGGTACTGATAGGACCAGGAAAATAGCTATTAATTCTGAATATAGTCTATCCTCTGCTTAGATCTTATTTGTATTGCTTCTCTCAGTCAGTTTTAAGCCCTCAATAGCCTGTCGTTGGTAATTATCACAGCTGAGAAATCATTGCTGAATAATAAAATGGCTCTGAAGGAGACTGAGGGGCAACAAATGAGGAGATTTGGTGTTCTGTGAATTCTGGTTGTCTCTGTAAGCTTTGTTCTACTGGGGAAATATCCTGTGCTTGCCTTTTGGCTTTTCCTCCCAGTCCTCCAGGGTGAAGGTGGGGGGACTGCCCCTTGTAAGGGCATGTGCTGGGCCTGGGCATCATGCAGGGCTTTTCCACAGCTGAGCGGTGTAGCAGGGTATGGATATCTCCCTGAAGTGCAGAGGCTGCTTTCCCTGGCATGAGGGCTTACCTGGCTCTGGTTCAGCCAGGCAAACAGCAAACTTCTCCTGGCTATGCCAGCCACACAGAACCAAGTGGAGGGGCAGTGTGAGAAGCAAAAAAGGCCTTGATGATGCCCAAACCCTGCTTGCACAGGGGTTTTTGTGCAAGAAATAAGGAAAACATCCCTCTGTTACCACCACTGTTTGCAACAAAAATCCCAAATACAGCCCCATGCCAGCTACTGTGAAGGAATTATCTCCACCCCAGACCAAAGCAGCACACTGAGCTGGTGCAGATTCACCTTTCCACTACTTCCCCCGTGTGAGGGCAGCAGGACTGAGTCAAATGTCTCTCTGCAACACAATAGCCAGGGGCTTTCTGCTGGCACAGCCAAGGTGTGGGAGATGGCTGACTTGAGCTCTCCTTGCAGAAGGAGGGCTGCTTTTTTCCTCCTGTCATTCATTAATGGATTTTGGGATGTGTAGGACAATGGGGAGCTGTTTCTTCCTGCTTAAATTTGCTTGGCATCTCACTTCGGACTTAAAACATGCCAGCAATACAACAGGTTATGCTTTTAATTTGGGGTGCAGGTGTGGTAAGGGGTGTTGTGGGGGATGTTGTTGGCTGTTTTGTGGGATGTTGTTTGGTTTTGTTGGTTTATTTTTTTTCAGTAAAGCTGTGTCAAAAAAGCTTTATATTGTTATTAAACAATGGCCATACTTAGGCATTTAGAAGCTCTATCTCTCCTAGGACTATGATCTGGCAGCAGTGGATTGCCCTGGAAATGTGCCAAGATTTCTTGCTCTCTCTCCGGATTTCCTAGAATATATGAGTTAAGTGCCTGAAATTTGTTGGGAAGAAACCGGCCCTCAGGGCCTGATTCAGAGTCAGGTGTTATTTCACAAGAGTGGCATCAGGCTTGTATTTATTTTGGGATTATTTCAGGATGTCTTTTGATAGGGTACCAAGTGATACTTGGTGTCTCCTCCAGGGCCGTGTGATCTGAGTCTGTCCATTTGATGAGTAGCTAAAGGGAGACAAACTACAAGGAATTGCAATAATCAGGTTGGTGGAGAGGGGGCAAGATCAATATCTGAGGCAGAATTTCAGTATTGGGAAACAAATGTCAGCAAAGTCAGGTAATATTCAAGAGATGGAGAATATGCCTCTATGGGGGCAGGGAGAGCCAGAAGTAGTGGGCAGTTTTTGTCCCTTTTTAATTTTTTTCTCTATTTTTATTGTGGGCTTGTTTGGTTTTGGTGGTTTGTTTGTCAGTTGGGTTTTTTTTTTAATAGCCTTTAAGTTCTGCAGGTAATCCATATTGTGCGTTACAGTCCAAATTGATTTTGAAGACAAGGTTTTATCCAAAAGGTGAATCTGTTGAAAACAAATGAAAATGGACTATTAGCTGTGACGGCAGTGGGGTGACAAGGTATCATGACTTCAGATTTGAATGCATTTATGTGTAAGAAAACTTGATTACATTTGGGTTTTTACCTCTGTATGAAGCTGGGGAAAAGAGAGCCCAGCGTAACAGCATCAAATGAGGTAAAAGTGAAATAAATCTATAGAGTAATAGAAAGCTGTTGAGAAATGCAGAGTTTCAGTCAAAGGCAATATCATAAAGGCCAGCATGGCCTATGGATTAAGAGTAAACTTAAATTTCAAGCAACTTTTTATGCAGTAACAAGCTGAGCTGAAAAGGGAGAGGAGGAGGATTCCAGACAATAAGAACTTGTCTCTCGAGTGCAGCTAAGTTCTAAATCAATCAGATGGTGCTTTTGAAATGCCAGTGAACGCTTCCAAGCATTATATTAAAATTTCATGATCAATAATGCTGAAAGCTGCACTACACACAGGCTAAAATAACAGCTGATAATTCACCAGTATATGAATTTAATAAAATGTTGTTCACCAGTGTTAGCTGCAATGCACTGTCCAGGTTATCCTCGTGATTAGAAATTACCTGTCAGAACAGTCCTTTTTTGTTAGGTGAGCATAGATCAAAGACAGTAGTGCTTGTTCTCTGGTGTATTTACTACCAGAAATAGGTAGCTGTTTATTCAAACTCGGTCCAGCTGCTAAGGAACATAGTATTTTTTCCTTTCTGTAAACATATTATGGTCGTGCATCAAAGGAATGCCTGGAGGCCCAACTGAGTTCAGGACTCTATCATTCTAGTCAGCAGCAGTTCCTGTCTTAAAGACCTAAAGTATAAATAGATGAAAATCAGAGGGCTGGGAAGTGGAAGCAGGTATTTTAAAATCAGGTAGGATTGATTACAAAGTCTCCCTTAGTTATCCTTGGAAAACCCAAAGAATTGATTATTAAATCTATTTTCAACACATAGCTTTATCTGTCCAGGATGCTTCTTGAAATGGAACGTAATCACCCAGGAGCTTCTTTTAATATTTGCCTGAATAACTGGATTTTTCTTCTTCATTAAAAACATCAAGCTTTTCAGACTTTTCAACTTGAATACAGACAGAAAGTTTGTGTGTTACGATACTGAGTGCAAAATTACTTAACTTTTGACTTCTAGGTAGTGAAAGTCCCTGTATGATGCTGAAGCTAACTTTGTGTTTACTTGCTGCCTCAGTGGTTTTCATCTTTTCTTTTCACTGTTTATCCAGTAGGTGAAAAACATTCAAATCCCACATCTCTCTGAGAGATTTTGACAGCAACTCTTTCCCAGGACTTGTAAATATTTGGCTGTCTGTATAATATTTTAGGATGCTTTTGCTGTTTTTTGTTGAACCTCTTCCACTTCTCATAAATGAGCAAGAATTTGGCAGAGTGCAAGTGAGGGCAAGACTATTTCTTAGAGTGGCACCTAGAGTGGGCGAAACCAGGAATTTTAGCTGTGCTGCAAGAGCTATTTCTAATTTTTCGTATTTCAGGGTTATTTGGGAATATAATTTAGAATGCAGTGACCCCTCTGCTCAAGGTATTGGTTCCAGAAATGCAGGTATGCTGCTTGATTTGTGGATAATTAGGTCCATATTATGCCATTTGAAATTGCACCATTTCAGGAACACAGAATGAGAGCATTTTGTCACATCTTCTTCTGCCTAAAGGCATACTATCATTTAATTATGATGCACTCTCCTGACATATGGGAAAACTGGATTTACACCACTGTTTATTTTTACAAGTTTTTATGCTTAATAAAAAAATGAGGGAACAGTCTTCATGACTGTAACACTCACATTCTCTGAGGTATTTCATCTTCATTGATGTGTCAGAGCTTTTGGTAATTCTGCAGCAGCTGGCAAATCTGTATGGTACTGCCTGGAGGATGTGGGTACAGGCTTGTCTAATATTGGAGATTACATGATTGTGGAGGCAGATAAGCTTACCAGGCCTCTCCCTTGGAGGGATGTTCCTTCAATGGGCTATGATAAGCTTATCTCAACCGTCCCCTTGGACAGAACAGTCCTCCGCGGTCTTGGTGAGATCCCACCATGCTTTGGTGCCCATGCAGATTCTTTGTAACCCATTGGTCTTCCCCCTTTGGTACCACCCTTGCTTTCTCCATAAAAACCCCAGCTTCTGCCCAGTTCAGGCAGGGAGCTTTCATCCCTGGCCTCCCCTTCACAGGGTTGCTGGACAATAAAGCTGCCTTCATGGAATGGCCACACGAGGCTCCTGTCTCTCTTTCTCTGAGTCGGCCTGGGATTATCTCGCAAGGCAGAGCTGAATTCACTAAGCTGAAACCACTGCTGTCACAAGCTGTCCCCTTGCTGACGTTCCATGGTGACCAGAAGATTGCCAGAGACTCCCAGAAAGCTGTCTCTTGCAGGACCTCTCTCTGGGAAAGTCACGGAATCCCAGGTTGGATCAGCAGACCCCCGGCACTGCCATCACATGATGGTGTTGAGTAATGCAGTAAAATATCACAAGTTTTGTACTAACAAAATCTTTAATTAACTCCAAGTGACTCTGACCATCAGAACCCTTAATGCACTCTTCTAATTAGTTGCTGAAGCCCCTACTTTGATTGGATGTTCACAACTTAAGTGCATTGATTCTTTATCCCTTATAACGGCCAAGGCTGCTGTCCAAAACAGATATTTTGTTGAAGTTTTTGTGTCTTTATATAGTCTGGTGTTTCTTATGTGGTTGAATACCTGCCCAGGATTTGTTTCTAAGTATGAAACATTAAAAAAAATTTTGATTTTATTGTAGTTATCAGGGATATGGTAAGCCATAAAAATAAAACATATTGTAGGACTACATTAACTCACAGTAATGGCCTTGAATCCTTCTGTGGGAAACTAGTTGTTACAAATTAGCAAGAAAATGTGTTTTCACAAATAAACAGTGCATCTCTCATTTATCTGGACAATTGTTTTTTAAATAATTTATGGCAACACTTCATAGTGATCAAGTGGTACAGATATCCCAGTAGTATGTCTTGCAGGAGTAAAGAGGGGATGGTAACACACATTTGCTATGAAGTCTTTTCCTAGACACTGGCTGAGTCTAGTGGGAAAGAATATTCTTATGGAATATGCAGGATGTTCATGAGTAGTGGTCTGTACTTTCTGGAGATCCTGATAAACCTACTGAGAAAACTAGGGAAGACAGGATGTCCTGCTCTATATGGATCCTGGTCCTATCATATCTAAGGGTTTTGGCTTGGTTAATCCTGCTTTCTGTTGCTGCAAACACTGCAAAGGCAACTTTTTGGATTCATATTACCAGCTGAAAGATTGGTTAGGCTTTAGAATATGTTGCCCAGGGAGGTGGTGGCATCACCATTTCTGGAAGTGTTTAAGAGGCATCTGGATGTGGCACTTGGGCATATGGTTTAGGGGTGATTGTGGTGGTGCTGGGTTGATGGTTGGACTGGATGATCTTGAAGATCTCTGACAACCCTGATGATTCTGTGATATTTCAAGTTATGTTTAGCTTCTACTGCTAAGTGTGAAACATATACATAGATGCCCTAGAAGCTTATATTTTCTCTTTTAATATAACACTGTTTTGAAAACTGTCAAGGAGAGGCAGGTTGATGCAGTCCTAGAGCATGGAAGACAAGCAATTATTTCCTCTGCTTCTCTTGGGTTCTGTGAGATGGGGCAGGTGCCAATATTTTTCTGTGCCACAGCTCACTCAGTATCATCTTATCTCACCTGATAGGCTGGGAATAATTACAGTGGGATGCTATGTGGATGGATATGGTGTATGTATTTTAGAATAGCCCAAAAGCTGCTGCTAGGGAGATTCACTCTGGAGCTATTAGCAGCTTTGATACTGCAAAGGCAGATTCCATTACCTATGGGAGTCATTGTTCAAACACTGGTGTTTCATTGCAGGGATTGTCTGATCTGACCAAGAGTGGAAAGCAGACTTGGAAAATTGCTGTGCCCAAACAAATGAACCCTTGCTGGATCAAAGCATCTCAGTGTGGCAGGGCAGAGCTGTACAGCATATGGTTAATGCAGAGGAGTGATACTCAGGGGAACTGCTGCAAGAGGCAGGGTGACATGTGACATGTCCTAACCGTCACTCGCTCATATACAATAGCAGATATTTGCTTATAAATGCAAAACACTTCAAAGATTCTCTGGAGGATTTGGCTATCCTCTAGGCAGAGTTGTGATTGAGGAACTGTGGCACAAAATGTGCTCTACAGCTCCAGTTTGAACCCTGGTTAAAAAAGTCAGGTGGGAAACTGGGAAGTGCCAGGCTATCACAACTACTTCCAGCCAAATTAGTTGAATTCACCTCAATTTTTGTCTGATACCCCCACCACCAGCCTGTCCTATGCCTGCAGAAAAAAACCACTTTATTTTTCTTATCTGTTTTGTTAATGTCTTGTTCATTTGAAAAATGGAGATTCACTTGACTAGAACCTCTCCTGTACTAAGTGAATTTGATGTAAATTAGATTTAGTCAAGTTGTTGAGGTTTTTTTGTTTGTTGTGGTTTGGTGAGGGGTTTTTTGGTTTGCTTGTTTTGTTTTTTGACAATAGAATCTCTGAACAGTGAACTAGCTTGAAGTTTTCTGGCTCAAGGGGATTGCAGTGCGGTGAAGCATCTTTTCTTGACCAGAACACAAAACATAATTCCTACAATAATAGAAAGCAATTTCATACAAGCCCAGTTGCAAATTTGCCAGGTTGTAACATTAAGAAATGTTCTTCTTTTATCAGCTGGTCCATCTGGAAAGATCTACTTCTTCCTTGATGTCTCTTTGGAACTTTCTGTCATCTCCAGTATTTGCTAATTCACAGTTGGTCTAATACACGCTTGGTTTTGGGCCATCATTTGTTTGAATTCAATATCTTTTTTCTCCACAGGATGCTCCCCTGGAGTTAAGCTAAACAGGATGTTTCATTCTTTCTAGGAGCAATGCTCATCTGAAGTCCTAAAGCCCCCCTTTCCTTTATGTCAGTAGCCTTCTTTTGTAGCTCTTCTGTTAAATAATTTATCCTAGGCTGAAGACTGATTCTGACTTACTGCTGTCAGGAAGCATCTTGGTCTCAAACCAGCTTTCACTCTCCCCTGTTTATTATCAATTGTCCTGTGCCAATCCTTGTGTGGCTTATAGCAAAGCAATCCTAGTTACAAACAGCGCATGGATTATTCATCTGCAATAATTTGAGCAACATTAAGTTCATTTTTCTGTTAGCCAGTATGGTGGCTGTCACTACAGAGCCAACACTTGCTCAAGGCTACTGTGCACTGAGATTTTGGGATCTTCTTTCCTTTTCTCTTTTCTTCCCAGTATGCTAAGAATAGGGAAATATCCATGGTAACTGTATGTTATGTCATGGCAAAAGTTGAGTTTCTGTGTGTGTGTGAAACAGTGACAGCTGCATGGTACCATTTCTAAGCATTTTCAGCTCATGCATGTTGGGCAGGATTAGAAGGTTACCTCATGCATTACCAACTTTCAAGCACCTGAGATTCAGTATCCTGTGTTTGTACTTCTCTTCATGCTTGGCTTTTATCTATAGCAGAGAGATGCTGGGAAAATAAGCCCTGCCATCAAACTCTCCAAGCTTGTGAATTTGTGGAGAGTATAATTAGTGTCCTTTGAGACATTTAAAAGTGAGGAAAGAGAGAAGTGTAAATTTAGTCCTACTTTTTATTATTTCTGGACTCAAAAGCTCTGTGTCCAGCTGGTTTTACACAGAATCAAATGTCACTTCAAAACATCCTGGAATTATTGACAACTTCCAGACTGCTGAACAGGACTGTGGCAAGTTCCCACTGGATGATCATATCTGGATGGCATCCCGTCCCTCAGGAGGATTTGTCAATTATACCCCTCCGTTTGGTTTTGGTTGCAAAAGTGATCGCTTGTAAGAGACTTTACAAAAGTTACCTGTTGATACCAGGGTGTGAAAATGTAAGCACTTGTCAGCCTGTGTATCCTTTCAACTTGCATGGGGTCAAGCACCTATTTCTTTGTATGTCTGGTTCAAACCAGCATTTCAGCTGAAATGGTTCCTGTCCTCTGAAAGAATAATAGAATACAATTTTTTCTGGTCTTTTTGAACATAGTTGATTGGGATCTATTAACTATTCTAATTTTGGGATTAAAAATCTCTTGGTCTGCCAGCCGAGTCACACAGGTTAGCAAGGGCTGCCTCTGGAAACAGCAGTATGCAAATGCAAAGACAAGCTCTGAAGCTCAGGCTTATTAGGAATGCTCCTCCAGAAACTGCCCAATGCAAGTCTGAAGGGACCCTGACTCTTTTTATAATTTCTTTCACAGTGTGGTTCAGCCTCCTGGAGTCTGAAAGAGTTTCCCTGGCTGTTAGGCAGTCCTAGGCTGACTTGGATCTCAGCTTGGGCACTTAGCAGGTCTCTTGCAAGGCTGTCTGTCCTGGACACTTCTAGCAGTAGCTGGCTGTGAGCTGGATTCTAAAGCTTCAGTATTCTGGAGTCCCTCGAAACTCGGTGGTAGATGAGAAACTGAGACTCAAAGTTTGAGAAGGGTGATTCAGTTCCTGCTTGATGCCTGGCACAATTCTTTGTGTATCTACCTTCTACAGCAGATTTCTTCCAGGCAGTGCAGAGAAATTGAAAGTATTGAATGTGTTGCTTTGTCTCAAAGGGGGGCAATTGCTGCTCCCTTTGAAATCTGAAAGGTGTAAATAGTGCTTTTTGTGAGAGGCTGCAATAATGGGACAGCTATGACAAAAACTATGCTATGATGATTCGTTGTCTTTCCAACTTGAAATGTTACTTAAAATAAATGCTTTTAAAAATTTTTGGTTTAAATTTTTAGTTTTATCACTGAGCGCCTGTTACAAGGCTGCCTCACTTTTATCCTCCCACCTGCTAAGGTTTGGTAGCCAAAAGTCTCTAAAGATAGATTTTCTATGAAAATAAGAGTATGACTGTGAATTCTCCTTTTTCGGTCCTGATGGGCTTTTTCTACAGGATGTTCATGTGGGAAATACAATGCCAGCTGGTGCTTCCAGTATAGATTTTTTTTTTTTCTCCTGGTAAAGTGCTAGTAGCAGTACAAGTTGATGACCTTCTGCTACTCTCTGTTGCCACTGAAGACACTAAAGGTTTTGGGATATGAGGGAATGTGATAGGCTCTTCAATGCCAGGGTAACACTGATTAATGTGGTACAATCTTCAGAGCCAGGTACATGGCGCTTCTGACATTTTCAAGGATATTGTACATATCCTTTTTAGCATTCAGAGTGCCTGTTTCCATTCCCATTTGTTTTCTGTGGGTCCTACAAATCTAGCTAGGACAAGAAATCCTCCAAGTTCAATAACAATACGCAAATTTTATTACCCATATTCACATTTTGTCCCAGTCCAGCATTTAAAATGTAGGCAAGCAGCACATTTCATTATAAGGTAAAATACTGGAATTATTTCTGGACGTAATATTGAGACTCTAGGAACAGAAACTTTGATTCTTGAAATACAAGATGCCTACTTAGGTCATAGTTTCATTTGCAATGCTACTTTCTCCTTGTAACAGATTTCAAGGGGGACTCAGCTACTTTTTTTTAGACCTTTGTACTGTACAGTACAGTGTGTTTGGTAGATGATGACCCAAACCACATGGGTTCAGAATTTCTTTTTCTGTGTTTCCAGTGATGTCAGTGGATTAACATCTTAGTGTGAATTTAGTGGTTACTTGTTTGTATGAAAAATGAATTCCTATTTTAGCTTTCAAAGCACAATAGCCAGTAACCTGTCAATGCCTTTTTATACTTTGGTTAAGAGAAAATGAGGAGATAAAGTCATTCATAAAAGTACTTGGCTTGCTAAATAGGTCAGGTATTACAAACAAACCTCTGAACTGTGATTCTGCCGTATAGAACTTCAACAGCAGATTTGAGAGCCAAATGATTGGATTTTCAGGATTCTTTGTGGAAGTATGATGTATAAGGAGACTGTTCTTTGGAATATCACAGCCACAAATGTGTTGCTCAAGATAGGTAATGGTCTGCAGCACCAGAAACTCCCATCCCTATCCACTGCCCAGTGCTCAGGATGTGACTTACATGTCCCAGTTTGCACACACAAAGTGAATGGGTGAGACTGGTGATGACCTGCTAACTTCAGTCCAACTAACTATGAGAAAGATGGATCTGGTATTTGATGCTTTTAGTAATAAGAATGCTCTATTGCCTATGACCTCAAAAGGTTCTAAAAACTGCAACTTTCAAAACTATCAAATTAGTTAGGACTTGATTTATTTCTTTTTGATTTCTGTGAAATTTAGTGATATGTTTGTTGATAAAGACAGACATGGTTGGGTATATAATGCTCACAAAAGTGTCCAAGCTCAGACTCTTGCCACCTTTAGTTGGGGTCAGTAGGGTGTTTTCAAAGTTTCTGTGCCTGGGAAGGATAGGTATGACATCAGAGCTGCTGCTTTCAGCTAAGCTGCAGGTGCTGGGCTTCAGCAGTGCTCCTGGGCTGCTCCAGATGTGCTGTAAAATGTTTTAAACCTTGGCTCAGCCTCTTGGCAATGATGGCCAGGTTATTTGCCTGCAGTGATTATTTAGAGCTTATATGGTGAACTAGTTCAGCTGATCTCTACCTTTGTGCATAATTTTGTTTGTAATTACAAGCACTGTTCTCTTAGGCTGCTTGCAGCTTTCTCTTGGTTCTGATTACACTAAAAAGAAGTTCATGGCTTTGGCTGATTTAGTTTCCTCCTTTCCAGAAATCTTCTCCAAACTGTTAATCCAAAAGTTAAATGAGGTTGTAGGAGGGAACCTTGACATAGTCTGAAGGCTTCTTGTAGTATCAGTATAACTGATAGGTCTAAAAGAAGCTAAAACTAGAAGATTGTCCACATCAGAAGGGAAAAACAGAAAAACATTTTCAGATCATCTTGTCAATGATCCTGCCAGCCAAAGTATGTTTTGTGAAAGGCACTCGGAACTTTTTGATGGCCTTAACTCTGATCTCTTTTACTTATCGCCATTCCTCAACAGTAAGAAACTGTGGAGAGTTTGGAATGTAGAATTCCCTAGCCACAGACTGTTTTTTTCTTTTTTCTTTTTCACTGGGGCCAGGACTGCACTCCAGGTGTTGACAAAGGAACAAGTAATATAAGGAGTATAAAAGTATTGAGGGGAAGGGAGACCTGCTGGCTGCTACTTGCTACTTGTCCCAGGGAATAAAAGCACTACTTTGACCTGCTATAAGGAGACCAAGTGTGAGCTTCTTGAATCTCTTGATGGTTAAGTAAATTACGTGGATGTGTGTGTGTAGATGGGTTATTTAGAATTATATCATGGATTTAATTTAAACCAATCTTCAAAGGGATATCAACAAACTGTTTCATTTGCCAAGGGAAATCACCTTTTATTGTCTTTAAATGAGAATGGTAATTAGGAGGAAGTTTGGGTGAAAATTGTTTCTTGGGCTAGCTTGTTACTTCGCTATTCACTACATTACCAAAGGGAAATAGCCTTGTCCCCATCTAATCTGAACTCATCAACAAGTGCTCAAAAACACATGTGGCTTTTTAGTAAAGCTTATAATTAAAAAGAGGAAGGGAAAGCCTTCCTAGGAGTAGCATGTAATAGGAGGGGAATAAAAGGGTCAGCTTTGTCTCTTGCTGCTTGTTTCCTCCAAGACCTGAATAGTCTAGTCCTCACTCAGAAGTGCTGCTTGCCTTGCTTAAGTGTTGTTTGCCCATGAAGTAGAAAAGCAAATTGAGAATTGCAACCTGAGCAGGTTATGAAAAATAAAGCTTCTATGAAGTTGAGAAGCAGATAATGATGAAATACCAAGGTTCCTGTTGCCTTAAGTGGATGTTCATAACCAGCAGTGTAGAATGGTAAGGGCCAGAATTCAAACTAAAACCTGTAAAGTAATAGAATTTGTCAAAACTGTAGCATTTAAATTTTGACAGCAGCTGAACAATTAAAGACAGGAGCATCTAATGCCATTGCATCTGTAAGATCTTTGTCTTCCTTTTTATACCTTAATAGTGTTGACTCTCATCCTGGCTACCTTTTTAAGAAAAGCCACAAATGAACATACCGCATTTTAGATGTGTGTGACACTTGGGTGCTGAAGTTTAGAGATGGTCTGAGGTGGCCTCTGTTGGTAGGACTTTATGGGATAAAGAACCAATGCCTTTGGCTCAATTTGATATTTGTGTTCCCAAGCATACCCTGTCTGCTTTCACAGCAGCATAATACATATATCTTAAGGAGGAAATGGGGTTTTAACCTTCTGTGGTTTTTGAAGTATGATTATTCATAGGAGGGGAGAGGGAGGCAAGGGGTATTGTGGGCATCTTAACAGACTTGCTTAGCTGTGTTTCTAAGTAGTTTATCCTTCAAACACAATTCCTCATTCCTGTCAGCAGTCTGAATCGTACAGAGGAGAAAAGGTGTTTGGGTAGGTGTGGATTTCTAGCAGAATGCAGTTTTTGAAAAATTAGTGACATTCTTAAAGTGTGCATACTCAGCATAACATATTAATTCGTGGTTGCTTCCTCACTCTCTTAGCTAATTAAAGCAATTTATTGAGGCATGAATATGCAACAAAGCTAACTCTCAAAAGATTTTTCTTTTTTTTTTTTGTTCTGTCTTGGTTTTTAATGTAGTCTGCATTTTTTTCCCATATGCCCTTCCAGCTACTGCCACATGGTTTTTAGTGTTATAGTCTTGCACCCTGTCTCTTGAATGGCTTTGATTAAAGCTTTGTACTTTTCTAGTGATGGCTATTTCTGTATGTTTAATGAAAACAATAATGGTATTAAAAAGAGAGTAATCCCTCTTCCCCAAAATAGCTTTTTCTCTGCCTGATCCTTGTATATATTGAAGGAGATATATTAGGAATTTCAATACACATTGCTTCTAAATCCACATGTATCGTAAGAGGTGCATTTATAGATAGCAGAACATTTTTGTGTGTAACTAATGGGGTAGGAATTACTGTGGAGATATCTCGGGTAAGCCATGGGGGTTTTCAACACTAATAACTAAGCAGGAAGTATAAAAATCTCAGGTACCTCAGGGTACCTCTCAGGTTAGCTATAGTACTGCAATAATTGTGCAGTCAAGACATTTAATTGTTAATGGTGCTTTTTTTTTTTTTTCTGTCCTGCATCACCAGACATTTGAAATCCTGGAAAGCACACATAAATATAGAGCGAGTAAGCAGATTTGCTTCATAAGAGCATCTTAATTCAGGTGGAAGTTTAGAATCATTTGTATTCTGCTTTTGTTGCTCTTGAAAATTGCTAGAGTACTCTGGATATAAGAGTTTTTGTTGTAAGATTGCGGATTGTAGGTGTTCCACTTTTATAATGTCACCTTGTCAGCGTGTACCTGATCCAAAGAGGACTGGGAATATTGTTTACAGCTGTTGGGCCACATAATGAATGTCTGTAACTTAAGCCTGTGAAGTGATGCCACTTTACACTTGTCTGTCCAGAGAGGTGCTGCTGTTGCTGAGCGCTTTTGAGGAAGTAGCAGGGGCTGTAGTGGCTCAGGTCCACTGCCAGCCAGAGGCAGAAGACAATTTAATAATGATACTGTCCACGCAGATTGGCCAGCTGGGTGCTTCCAAAGCAGGTGGCAGAGTCCTTGTACTTGAAAGAGAAAAATAGTATGTGAGAACTTTAAATTGGATGCATCATTCCCTAGTAAAAACTTATGCAAATTAGAAACCTCTCATTAAGTGCAAGCTAGAAGGAGCAGCTTCCCCTTGTATTTGATCAGATTGTGTGGTCTTGATTGAAATTATTTCATTTTGTACTGAGGATTTACCTTTTTATAAATTCTGTTTAGTTAACTTAAATATAATGTGAGATATCTATCCCTGCTCCCTAGATAACACTGAAATTATACTAGTTACAATTTGACAAATCTGACAAATCCCTGGTAATTGTTATCTTGGTTGAAATCTAATTAATAGTAGTATAGCATACTGTCGTACCTCCTCTGCGAAATTTAATAGTCACTTGGTGACTCTCAGGCAGTAGCTGCCTGGTAGGCAATCGTGCTGCAGTGATAGACTAGGAATATGCAAATCCCAAACACTCAGCAATATGCCCTTTACTGTGGCGTGCAACACTTCTGAGAAAGTTTCTTTTGCACAATGAGGCACTGAAAAGAGTTTTTTTCCTTGGGTGAGGGGGGGATAAAAGGGGGCTAAGGGAATATCAGTGCACCCTGGGGAAGTGTTTCTCTAGACTTTTCCTTTGCTTTAATCCTCTGCATGTGGCATGCATATAAATTGGAAAGACCTGGTTTATTTTTTCATTTTCTATTTCCAGATCATCTTGAAATATATACTGTTCCATATGTTTGCAGGATTATGCTTTGCTATGTTTTCTTAGGTTCCTTAGGCAGAATTAGCATCTAGTACTGTTCCGCTGAGGCTATATTTTCCTACTGAATTTAGTTCTGTTTGTGCTTTGGTTCAGAAAGAGAGTGGAAGTCAGGTTCAAGGGATAAAACATAATACAACTATTCAACGAAAGGTCAGAATTTCAATTCTCTCATTCTCAATTTTAGAATGAGTCTGAAACAATGCATGCTGATCCTCAAGTTCTCTACCAAAGCAGTGGGTTTGACCTGAACTCATGCAGTATAGGGAAGAAAAGAAGATGAGCATTTGACTCATCAGGTTTCTGATAACTCAAACCATTAGGTCTCATACAGTTCTTGCCTATATTCAGTGCAGGCAGTTGAAATTTTTTGTTTGCAAAGGACTTCCTCAGTCAACCTGACAAAATTCTGTGCGTGGAGATTTCGTTGTAAGCACAGTGCACAATGGTCTGGGTAGACCGTAGGAGAACTTAGCTTTGGAATATGTATCTGTGGTCAAAACAGAACCATGATCCACCTAGATAGATTACTAAGAAAAAGTGAACAGCAAGAAGGAGCTTTTCTTCTCCAGAATGTGTTGCTTTCCCTGGCTGCTACTGGCTGGAGGTTTAGTTAGTGACTCATTCATTATAGCTGGCTTTAGGAGAAAGCCTGTGACTCTCTGGATCTGTTTCAGACTTGGGTGCACCCTTTGGGGTTCTTTCATTAAAGTAGCATGGCAGAAAGGAATGCATCATGTTCCTGTGCAATGAAGTCAAGACCACCTGGGAGGCACGGCAGCAACCACAGCACTGCATAATTGCAATACAATAAGTAAAATCTGCTAGAAAGTATATGATCTCCCGTGACTGTGTTGATCATTTCTCAGCTGGTTAGTTATTGCACATTCAAACTCTAATCACTGCTACCATGATGCAGGTTTTTTTGCTTGACCACCTAATACTTAATGCAGTATCTGGAAGGCTACCTGCTCTTTTACCTTGTGTGCTAGCATTTTTTGAGGTGGTAGAAGTTGATTGGTGACAAGCTGTTAATACTGATGTAAAATTGAGTGCTGGCGTGCTGATAACTGAAGGAAGCACTTTGCAGACAAACGAGCTTTACATTATGTGGAAGATGGCATAGCATAATTACTCATGAATAGTACCTTTCCCTAAGCAGTTCCATCTGCCCCATTACCAGTTAGCCCATTTTAGACATTGGCAGAAGCCACAGGGTCTTTGCAAAAATCTTAGTGCATTAGTTTTTATTTTAGTCCTGACAAACACCAGCCTGAAATGAAACAACAGGAAGGGAGGAGAGGAGCAGTAAATAGTACAACCACTTGGAAAATACATGGCATTCTTCAAATACAAAAAACCAGAGAAACATAGTCACAACCTACAGGCAAACCTAACTTTTCTCTAACACACATCTAGTTTGGAATTTCATCGTACTTCTGACTGAGGAAAGAAAGACCAATTATCCCAGGAAAACATGGATTGTATTACATATGCATTCACTGCCAAAGGGGGAGAATGTCGATTACTTAACACAAAAGTGCTGAAGCCATTAGTACAGCCTTTTAAGAGTCGAAATAAACATGTGTATTATATGCCTGTAAATCCCAGTGGACAGCACAACTGGTGTCATATTCCACAGTGGATCCATTAGCAATATAATGTCATCTAACCACAGGCCATGCTAATGGTTTAAATTAGAATGTGTGTGGATTTTTTAATTTATAAAAGACACTGCTGCCTGATTAGAATAACCCTCTTCAGCATAAAGCTGCTGCTCTTGTGATACATCACTTCAAGCAGTATCAATGAATGGGAAGGTGTGAAACTAAGCTTTGAGTATGCAAGGACTGAGTTGAACAAAATCAAATGTGTCCATCTGGTACCATATTGCACAGAAAAAAGGGCTGAGATGCCTTTAAAAGCAACTGAGATCTTGTGTGAGACAGGTGACAAAGAATGTACAATGGCATGTTTGTGCAAATACATTTTATAGCTGAAGAAAATTGCCTCCTCTGCACGCTGGGCAACAGTGCCCCACTGACAGTAGTGGTGGTAATTGCTCGGGTAGAGAAATTGGCAATTGTCATGGGTCTGATGCAGAAAAGAATCTGTGTAAAGCAAGACTTTAAAAATCAAAATGATGACCTCAACACAGAAAACAGAAAGATGTGTGAACTTGGGGACTGCTGTTCTTCTTTCTCATGATTGCTTTAAATGCTTCTGCCAGAGGTATGGAGGCTACTGCTGTGGCTTCAAACCTTTTCAGAGAATGCATCACTTGCACTATACAGCTTACCACATAATTCCTCAGTGAAAGCATTTCACCAGACAGCTGTGTTACAGTAGGACACAAGTAAATCATTCTCTCCTATCGAGCTGGAGGGCAGACTGCTGGTCTCGATACAGTATGGCTGACTAATAGTACTGAAAACAGTTCTTGCCCTAAATTCTTCCATCTACATGGTACTCTTTCTGTCAGAAAATGCATATGTATTTTCCCTTCTCATCCTCTGTATCACTCATGACCTGGAAAGTTCATGTTCATGTTAAGCACAATAATAGCCAGCTGCTTGCAAAACATCTCGTGCAGTTGGGTTTGGGTTGAAGGGAGGAATAGAAATAACCCTCTTCTGATGAGTAGAGAAGCAGGATGGGGACCTTGTGCTTATGAAAGTTACCTGAAATAGTTCTCATTTCTCTTAAATGAGATGCTAACTTCACCACAGGGTTCCTCCCCTAGGGTACTGTACAGTGCCAGTCGGCTTAGCTCTAGTACCTTAGGAGCACTCGTTCTTACTGCAAAGATGTTTTGATCATAAGGAGAGCGGTCTCAGTTTTAAGTGAAGTAGTGCTCTTACCTTGGGCTGGCTGGCCTACTGGAGAGCTTGAGCAGGGCTCACAAAGTACTTAGTGAACCACATCCCAGGCTTGCTTCACTGCTGCCCCAAGAGACACAACTTTTCCTTTCTCAGTAAAAACACTGTGCAGTGGCAGTACCTTGTTTCTAAACAGGTGTTCATGGGTCAGTTACTAGAGTGGAACAAACCCATGCTGTGCTCACACAAAGCCAAATTTTTAAGTGCCATACCCCTGAAAGAAGGAGAAAAGCTATGATGCAGTTTGTTGTATGGAGATGATAGCAGGAGTTCAGACAGAAGGAGAGTAGGTAGAATTGGGGTGGGAAAGTGATCTTCTTCAATCTGTATTGGACAAGAGAACAAAACAGCCTTCAGGGGAGTAACTGATATAAGTATTTCTGCAGTGAAATAAGCTCTATACAAATAAATCCTAACTCCGCACTGTGCAGGATCCCTCTGTTGCATTTTGTTCCTCTGAAAGGATTTCTGAATTCTGCTGACTATTCACATGTTTTATGTATATATCTGTGCATGTTTTAGTAGTGCCATTCAAGAGAATATTTTAATTTCCTAGATATGTGCAATCAGACCTCCCATACATTACTGTTTATATATGCCCTTTGGAAGCATACCTTAGGAATTCAATCTGATGTCTATAGCTGAAATACTGACTTCTGACTACAATGAAAGGTGATACTTTCTTCTTTTTAGTCACTTTCTTAAAGCCCAGACCAACTTTCAGATTGTTTGTCTTTTCCCTGAAAGAACTAAAGGAAGCAGAAATGCTTATTTAGTTCTCTTCAGCACCAGGTATAGGTGCTTCTATGAGAACATAACGAGGACATTTTAAAAACCACCTGTAGCTGACACCCAGCACTGTGTAATTTCTGTTGGAGGGCTAAGAAGGTTAAATTGCAGCTTTTTGCAGAGCTGTGGTACTGTATCTGTGACTCCTGGCTGTGGAGCTAACTGATTCCTGTCTGGACTGGCTGGCAGGACAGGAGGAGACTTCACCAGACTCAGGCTGAGCTCAAGTGGTGACATAGTTCTGCCTCTGCCCTGAGAGTCTGCTCCATCTAGTGATGCTCTGTGTTGTGCCATTTTAGCTTTAGCCTAGATTCCTAGAATATCCTGAAGTGGAAGGAACCCACAAGAATCATCAAGTCCAACTCCTGGACCGGACAGCCCTAACCAACCTCCCAAGCTGGAAAAGGGATATTTTCACAGCCAGCCTTGGTTGCTGCACTGGTAGAGGGCATTTCTAATCATGCTTCTAAGCCTGTTGTGGCAGCTGTTGTGAGGTGTTGAGCTGCAGGCTTTTGCTGCTGAGGTGTTGCATCTGCCTTTTGGGGCTGTTCCTTCACTAGGGAGCATGCTCCTTTCCATCTGAGAAATGTGAAAAATGAAGCAGGAGATAACCAAAACATTAGTTATTCACTAGCATCTCTGATCCTCTTAGGAAGGCTCATCACGCTCCACTAGCACCTTGCTTTTGCTGCGGCAGGGGAGATCTGTGACCGTGCTCTTTAGATTGGCACGTCCAAAGTCAAAGTAGCAGTGGTTGGATAGAGTCTGTCCAGGCCAAATGGGAAAAGAGTTGACTGGGTTTGAGACGTGCAGGGAAATGCTGCATTCCTTTTGTGATATCTGAGCAGTGTTTTTTGGGTCTTGCAGAGCTCACTTTACATGGATTAAAGCAAATGCCCTGATTTTGCTGTCTTCATCCTTGAAAGCTTCTGTTAGTGTGAAAGGCCTTTCTGTGTGACTTCAATCTCCTTGCTGGTGAGCTAGGTTGCAACCTTGGGAACCAGGAATTTCGTTTTCCAAAATGCTGGGAAATGCAAACATGTAAAACTCTATTAGCATCCACTGTGAGAGAAAGTGTTAAGCTAGCTGCATACAAGTTTGGGTTCCCATTTGATATTGTTGTTGCGGGATTTATCACATGACTGTGAACAATCTCATGTAATAGACCTTGTTCTGTTATATTACCTACCACATGCACTTTCTGCTTCAGAACCTCACAATCTGCTTGACATTTTCAAAATTACCAAAGGGAGCTGTGCAGGAATTAGACCCCAGTCTCTTGAAATGCTTAAAAAAATTAAATAAGGCAGCAGCACGTTCTGAGGTATACCCAGTATATAAGGAACATGTCTGAGTTTTCTGTGAATCCGACTTTCCATCTTTAAATGAAGAATTCTCGAGGCTTCACTGCACCTTTTCCTAAAGACGCTAGATTGCTATTAGCAAAGCAGCTAAACCCATTCGCTCTTTCTGGCCTCAGCATATAATCAGTATTCAGTGTTGTTTGGAGCCTTTAACTGAGCCAGAAAATCAGTCTTGCAGTTCACATTTGCATGAGAATGCTTAATAAATGCATGTTCCTGTTTTTTCCTTAATTCGACAAAAGTTACAATTGAATTTGCATTTTCCCAGTTAAGGAATTTGTTTTCACTTGGGTTAGGAAGACAAAATGTCAAAAACTGTGTTCACAAATGGGAATGCAAAATAAAAATTGGCAGCATGGGATCGTTTGCTCTTCATATTTTTGAATATCAGACATTAATGGGTAATGTAACAGAGGTGAAAATAAAACACTTAAAGTGAACATTTGGTATTGAAAGATAGCTGAGATAACACTGATCAGTCTTTTTGGTACTTGTCGTGTTGTTTTTGCAGTTTGTTTGAATATTCCCTCCTCAGGGGGGAAGCTGATCTACTGGGGAAGTTTGGGATAGCTTGTAACATGAGCAGATGCCAAGTGGTTTTCTTTTGAGAAATTTTAGTCTGCCATTTCTTCTAGTTCTGATCTTTTCAAGGGAGCTGTGTTCAAAATGCCTATGTTACTTTTCCCACCATGTACAGCTCCAGTGGGAATCCTTGACATGGGATTATTTTAGCTTGATTATCCACAGCTACCATTCTTCACACATGAATAGAGCATGTAAGAGGCAAATTAAGCACGTATTTGGCTTGAAACATTAAAATCAGTCACTGGAGTAAATCCAGAAGGGCAGCAGAACTTTCTTGAAATAGTTTTCCCCTCTTTAAAGGGGTCGTCTTTCATCAGATGTCTTCTTTGGCACCTATAGTAGCAGATACTTGAGTGTCTCTGCCTGGGCATGGCTAACAGCAAGGAGAAGTCAAGACAGGCAGGGGGATTGAGGCTTTGAAACTGCAGTGAAGGCCCAGCATGGGGTGGGTGTGAGTATGAAGTTGATGTGTTTCATTGTGCTTGCTTGAGGCAAAAGGAAAATGTAAACTTTTGAGAATCGCGGGAAGCTTCAAAGCAAATTTTATTCTCTGGTTTTTATCATAGCGTAGAATGACTCAGAAGCCTTCAGAGACCTCACTTTCTCATCATTGATGAGACCCCTGCTAAGCTTTTTAGGGTTGGGTTGCCTCAGCTACAACTGAGCACAATAAAGTGTGAGATAATCTGTACTATTTTTTGAACATTTATCTTGTTGACTTGGCTTCAGTAGTGATATATGGGACTTTCTCTTCCATGGTAGATTCCTTCCAGCATCAGACTTGGAGAGCCTTCAGTGCCCTCACTGTAGTTTTCACTGGAGTGCCAGCTTAGCAGAGACCTCTCAGTTTCAAATGACGTGATAGATTGCTATGGTGGCAGTTCTGTTGTGCAAAGCTGCCAGCAGGGATGGGTTACTCTTAAATGAAATGAATCAAAATAAATTAAACCAGCACAGTGTCTTAGTTCAAAGCTTATTAGTGCTGAAATAGTTTCCTTTTGAATCTTGATTCTTTTGAAAATAGATCCCAAAAATTCTACAGTTATTTTGTGAGGCCAAGGGTTTTATGTCTCCTTATGGGGCCCTTTATCATGTTTGTGCTTTCTAAGGTGCAACTTCAGAAGCATCCCATGAGTCTTGGATTAATTATCGAAATAGTAAGTGATCAAAAATTAAATTGTGTTCTTTCATTTCTGAACTGGAATTTTCCGCTTTCAGTTTCTATACCTTTGCTTCTCCAGTGAGGGTTTCCCTTATCAAAGATCTCTTTATGCAGACAGGAGAGACTGTTTCTTACTTCCTTTCTGCTTCTTCCAGACTTTAGCTTATTTTTGTAGGTTTTCTTTCCTAGAATTCTGCTGATACGGTATACTCCTTTTATCTCCCTTCCCCTTAAGTAAGGACATCTGGACTACACAGAGCATTTCAGGTAATTCTCTGGCCACTTCCTCAATCCTGCCTTGTATGTCCTGCTTGAAGACCTGGCAGTTGGATTATCCATCTGCCATAACTATGGGGAGTTTTTGTTCCCTTTCTGTCATGTGGTCCTCAGTCATTCACTCCATGGCACCATATTTTAGGATTTCATATTCTTCCCCTATCTTACATCCAACATATTTTATCATGCATTTGATTTGTTTAACAATCCCTACAATTCAAATGAATCATCTCATTCTGAGATCAAATTCAGCTATGTAACAGACCCATTGTTATTAACAAGGCTTCCAGTTTCAGTACTGCATGAATCTTGCTTGCAAGGATTTAATAATGATCTGAAGGAAAATGACACAGTCTCATTGAACATTTACCACTTGATATTTTTTTTTCTGTGCTCTATATTGCTACAGTAGTTTCTGGCTTATGAGTTGCAAAGGTACTTATTTTTTCTGTATTGCCATGTAAAGCTAAATCAAATATTCTGGAGTCCTCAATGGCTATAGAAAAAGATCAGCAATATGACTGTATTTTTTAATCTTGCTTTTTTATACCACTTTCTACTACATTTAAATCAATGTCAAGCTTATCAGCCTAGGTTTGGCCCAGGTATCTCTTGGAGAGAGGTGCAAAACACTTCAGAATACATTAGTAATACCCATTGAATAAAGGCAGTACTAATATATGAATAAAGGACTACTGATATACTTAAATATATTAGTATGTTTTTCCTTATGTACCTGTATTCTAATCTGTCCCATCCACTGAAGGGCTGCCACAAATAAATAGAAAGGACAGAAAAGACCCCACCCCCACAAAAAGTAACTCCAAGTATAAAAGAACTGTAACTGTATGATGAGTATGGTCTGTCACACATACACATGATTTCTTCATTTTGTTTTAAAGGAAAATTACATTAGGTGAGAAAAAGATAGCCAAAATAATCCTAATCCTCTATGGTGTACCTGTTTGTCAATGGGGCCATGTATGCTGTCACACATCTACATGTGTGACTGAAGCATTTGTTGTGGTGCTCTCCCAAATGCTATTATGAAAATGAATTTAGACATATTTGGACTGAGATCTGGTGAAGATTGTCAGGAGGTCTATAAATGACAAAGACCAATGTATTGTGTGTGATGAAGGGAGGAGAGGGGCTGCTGAGGAGTGAGGTGTTCCTCAGCTTTCTTTAATGACCCGTGAGAGGAAGTAAAGGGAACGTGATTCAGTTTCACAGATGCTGCTCTGTTCCAAAGGACTGAGAATGCTACTTCGAGTACAAAAACAAGACAGAGGGGAATGAGTGGGATTATAAACTAGGAGATAAGATGGAATAAAAAATTCTGGTCTGTGTGTCAGGAAGGGAAGAACATAAAAAGCATGGATTTGTCTACAAATGTAGACATTGTTAGAGGAAAAGCTTCAGCAACAGGAATGACCAAGGAGATGCCTATCCTTTGGCCAAACTGAGAAGACTTCTGGAGTGGAATATGACCAGTCATTCTGCAGTGTTTATGCTGGTCTGTCTACATGCAGAGGCATACTCTGGCCAGTGGAGCATATGTGTTTTCAGGTAAAAATGAGCTTTCTCCATGAAAAAGGAGTTCTTTAACCAGCAGCTCTGGCCTGTATGGAAGGCAGGTGAGATTGTTTTGGTCTTTACCAGCCTACACAGGACATTGCTTTTCTCATGCCAGCCATCTGTCCAACAATGTCAGTTACCTGAAAACCAATCTCTACTGGCTGGCCTGGCTCTGCAGGTTTCATGAAGGCCCTGTGAGCATGGAGTCATAACAGAAATCTGGGGGGACATGCTGACAGCTGGTGATGTTGCTGCTTGTGGTGCAAGGATAAGGTGATGGGGAGTTTCAAGAAAGTGTTACACACCGCTGTAGCACCAACTCCTCTTATTTCTTTTTCATTCAAGCATCTCTGGATTTTCCCAATGTCCCCTAGTGTCTTTATTGGGAGAGATGATGAACAACCTTTTTTTCCTTATTTAACTTTTTTACTTTCTCCAAGCCTCCTCTTGTTTCCCTCCATTCCCCCACCTCCATTGCCATGCCCCAAGAGTCCTATTCTAACTGTGAATTCTTTGGCTAGAAGCTGTCCTGTTATCTTTTATTGTCTTTTTGCCTTTTTTTTTTTTTTTATTCAGCTAATACTTGGGAATGTTTTGAACGGAGAGAAATGGAAGGTTCTCTCTTAATTACCACCAAATATTTATTTACTGTTCCCTATCAGTGTAAATTCCGATTTCTGAAAATTTTCTAAATATAAGATTAGAGCAGAGATGGTCAGCTTCCATATCCAGCAAGTTGAGTACCCAAAAGCTCATTTGGTGAAGCAGCACACAAGAACATGAGAAATGAGGGCAGAGAAGAACTGAGGAGCTGATTGCGAATGGGTTTCCTGCTGCTTCCCTGGGCTTCATCTCCTCCCTTACAATAAGGGAGGGAGGTAATTGCTTTGCAGCAGGCTCTTGCAGCAGCCTTTGGCTGTTGGTCTCACAGATGCTCTTGGGTCACTTTTCCTTACAGATACGGATCGAGATTTCCTGTGCTGTGGCATTGCAGAAGTGGTACTTTACATTTCTGTGATCTCTTGGGCTAGGCTGTGTTTTTAAGGAATTTTAATGGCTGGATTTGGTCTACAACCCACCAGATTTTTACTCTGTGTGCTCAGATGCAAGCATGTATGGCATACTAACATACTGCTCCTACATTGCCTATTTTCAAGATTATGGAAAAGCATAAAGTGCTTCAACTAAGACAACTTATTTTTGCTCTCTGTTTTGCCATCTACTACAAATATATTTGGCAAACCTACTAATCAATGTTGACTGGTCTGCTGTGGGCTGTCTTATCTGTGTTTGACTATCTTGTCCGTTATGATTTGTTGAATATAATTTTGTTTTGTTATAGCCTAAATTTCAATGAAAATTCTTTACATGTCTGCTCATTCAAAATGAGATTTATTGAGGGTGATAGAAGTACACTTATAATGTGTGGTGCACTGAATGAAAATATGCTCATAATAATTGCACTTGTTTTACATCTGCATTGGTAAAAGGTTGCAAAGAGTTTGAATTAAGGAGGGAAAACTGCGGAAAAGAGGACAGAATGCAAATTATGAAGGGATAGAGTAAATTTTCTTTCGTTTTGCTTTATTTCTTTCAAGACTGAGTATTTTGTCTCCAAGCTGCTCAGTACTTAGGGGATGGGTTTCTTCTGAACCCTTGCTTTTTGTAAAGAAAATTAGTTCAGATGTCAGTCAAGCTCCTGAGGTTTGAGCTTCAAAAAAATAGTTTTGCCTACTCTTGTTTCCAGTCATGTGTCGCTGCTCCCTGGACCGTGAGTAGAAGAAGGGGCTATGGGGAGAGCGATGCTACTGCATCAGCACGATGCTGCTGGGCAGTGCTAACGAGGAGAAGCTGTGCTACAGTCCTATCTCAGCCTCTGCCCTCCCTCCCCTACTGCTGCATTCCTGGCTCATTTGCTCTCTTATGGTTGTGATAGCTGAGGCAGAGACTGTCTCTTGCTATGTGAGGGTCTGGCACAATGAAATCTTGAAGAGGAGGTAGTGGTGTACAATAAGGGAAAAATAGTACAGGGGAACTCTGGCATTGATTCCATTGGGCAGCCCTGGGGCTCAGAGTCTTTCATGATTTGGTAAGATTTTGTTGGTACTTGGAGACCATGTAATAATGATAATTATGTTATTATCTGTGCCTCATTGATATATTTTGGTGCGTTTATCATTCTCTTCCTTCCCCCCCCCTTTTGACTACTTCATGACTATTACTTGTTACTCTTAAAAGCCTGGCAAATTTTCAGTATAGGTGGTAAATTTGTGAGTGCTCTTCACTTCTTTAAATAATTCAAGATAGGTAAAAAGAATCTTAACTTTAAAAAAACAAACGAAAACTACACCACAACCCCCCACAGCCTCTCCCCAACAATATTCTTGCCACTTTGCTTTAATTTTTTATATAGCACTACCTCAGTTAACTCTAAAACTTCACTGTAGCTCTGTCATCTACATAGAAAGGTGTGTGAGATGTGTCAAACAAAACAGAAGTGTGCAAAATGGCCCCACTTGGTCACTTCAAAATCATCTTTCTCTCCTGCTGTTACACGGTGTTCAGTCCCTGGCACTGTGCTGTGTCCTGCAGCAATATCCCTTCCCATGTGTTTCCAGAGCGCCATTCAGTGAGGGTAACTGCTGTACAAACCACATATTTAGAGAAAATGGCATATTTTCAGCATAACTCAGGAATTCAGAAAATGTTGCTTAATTTCTTCTCTTTATTAATTAGGAGCAGGCAAAAAAACCTACTTACCTTCGACTAGGTTAGTTCAGGGTAAATAGTCTCCTTCCTTCCAAGAAAAATGTTATTATCAATGTTGTCTAGAAGCAGGCTGATTGTGGCTTCTCGCCCTGCTCTGCACTGGGGCAGCCTCACCCTGAGTCCTGTGTGCAGTTTCGGGTGCCACAGTACAAGAAATACATTGAAACTATTAGAGAGTGTCCCAAGGAAGGCCACAAGGACGGTGAAAGGGCTTGAGAAGAAGCTGTGTGAGGAGCAGCTGAGGTCACTTGGTCTGTTCAGCCTGGAGGAGACAGAGGGGTGACCTCATTGCAGTTACAGCTTCCTCATGAGGGGAAGAGGAGGGGCAGGCACTGATCTCTTCTCTGTAGTGATAGGATCTAAGGAAATGACCTGAAGCTCTGTAAGGGGAGGTTTAGGTTGGATATTAGGAAAAGGTTCTTCACCCACAGGGTGGCTGGGCACTGGAACAGACTCCCCAGGGAAGTGGTCACAGCACCAAGGCTGACAGAGTTCAAGAAGCATTTGGACAAAGCTCTCAAGAACAGGGTGTGACTCTTCCAACTCAACATATTCTGTGATTCTGTGACTTGAGTCAGCCAAGTCTTGTATCTAAAATGCCTTTGTATCTGGTAATCTGGTTAAGAAGTCAACAACCTGATGATATGTTAGGTAAGACCTGAAGAGACTATGCTTCCATTACTCAGTCTATTAAAGAACAGAAGGCTTGCAGCCTAAAGCTTAATTAAACAAGTAGATTTTCAGCTAATGTACTGGAGAGAGGAATTGCTGTGTGTAACTGATAATAAGAGAGTTCCCTGTTAGAAAAATAAAACAGAAAACTTAGAGAAAAAAAAACTTTAAAATAGCTGTCAAATTATTCTGAAAGCCTCTGGTTACATGTCAGTCAGAGGATCTTGCTGCTCCTGGCAACAGCCTTTACTGACACAAGATTAGAAGCTGCTTTTTCAACTGTCATCCAGGAGTGTAGAAGTAATTGATTTTTAGGTTCAACTGCCAAACTAAAAATAACAATAATAATAAAAAATGACTTAGATTGGATAATATGTATGACTTCCTCCGCCTCCATATGGAAAACCAAAATTATTTTACGTGAATAAAATATTACATTTTGATTATTTTTTTCATAACAGTGAAAAAGCAAATTGATAGATTATTCTTACAGGTGTGTTAATTTGTTTCTGTTATGTAATGGCAAAGATAGGGGGTTTAAGCATTTCATAGTGGATTTGAATATTTCACAATATTAATTAGCTATGCTTTTTCACATAAAGGGTCAAATTTTGTAAGCTCTGTGTGGTTATGCACAGTATCATCCTCAAAGGAGACAACTTGAGCATCTGATAAAGTCTGATTACATGTTGATAAGATTCATAAGGGGAATGACTGTGACATGAAAGCTGCCTTTGTTATTTGAATACTCATTTTCCCTTAAAATAATCGAGTAATTTAATTGAAACACAAGCAAAAGCGTACAACTCCCTTTCATCTCCCTGCAGGCAGGTAGGTCCAGATACTGTGTGGTGACAACACAGAGAAATCAAAGGTGACGTCTGTCTTCAGGATGTATTAAGACACTTTTTGGAACCAGCAGGGTGTTGGACCGGACTCCAAACCAGCACCCCAGACTCATGAATACCTGTGACTGAAGGTGCCACTTCAGCTGCTGTTATGTCAGTTCATTAACCCCAGTCTTTCCAGCTGCTGACACTGCAGAGCCCCATACACACACGAACACAGAAATAAGAATTCCTCACCGAGACAAACAGAAAGAAAAAATAGTGATCTGATAAGAAAATAAGACAGATTGTGGCAATCAGCAGCAGGGCGTTGACAGAGAAGTGTACAGAGGACTGTTAACACTAGATTGCTCCCTCTTATTCCCTTATCCCCCTCTATTTTCCCGCAATAGTTTCCTTTCCAAATCACCTAGATCCATCCTTTTCCCTGCTTTCAACTCTTCTCATAAACATCACTTAAGTCCTATGTGATCCCCAAATTTCTGCATTCTGTAATAAGTGTCCCCTGCCATTGTGTGTCTGTACTGTTTTATGCGTGTGCAGACCAGCCTTTACCACATAATCCACTGCCATTCTCTTGGCTTATTTTTTCAGTCAGTTCATAATAAGAGGGTTATGATGCCTCTAGGGCCATGTGCATCCCTCTACCACAGAAGTATGGAAGTTTTTTTCCTCAGTAGGACTGAGCTATGTTTCCAGAAAACCATCTCTGGGCCTGTGTCGCCTGAGTTTTTGCTTTCCCTGAGACTCTGGTCTAGGAAAGACTGATATCAGGTAACTGAGTTTACTGGAAAATGGCAAATATTAATTTAATAGATTAAATATTTTTTCCAACACCAAACTGGAATTTTGTTCACTTCTGAGAAAAATGTGAACACTTGTCCCAAGTCTGATTTGTTGTTAATTTTAATTTTTAAACCCAGCTCTATTATTCAGTTCTTAGTCCTTGTGACTTCTGGTTTCTGTCTATCAGTGGCAGATGCAAGAAAGCTCTTAGATAAATTGCCTCTGTTCTTACAGATCCATCTTCTAACAGCTTTGCTCTACACCTTAGTATGACAGAACCTACATTAAAATTAGTTAATAGTAAAAAGGTTCTGGAACAGAATTCTGATGAAAAGTAGATTCTCAGACATTGTTGCTAGAAGAATTTTTTTTTTTTATCCTCTAACAGGACATCAGTCGCTCTGTGGCTTTGACTTAAGTTTGAGCCAAGGAAACTCGTTATCTGCATCACACTGGGTTTCCATAAAATAATACTTGTGGAGCTCAGCTTCCCTAGTTACTTCTGCTTCCAGCAATACTGGAGACAAAAATGAATTTATTTTTGCAGCGACCAAAGTCACCACACTGTAGGGTAATGGGAGTTGCCATGGAGTGAGTCTGTCCGTTGAGCTTTCTCCTTTCCAGCAGAATTCAGTGACTGCTGTTGGCTCTTGATGTCACCAAGCAGGAGATATGAAACCAAGATAATAATTTGCAATAATAATTCAGCAATAATTTGGCCCAGGGTAAAGAATCTTCCTAGTCATTTTGGAAAACCTAACTTTCCAGTTGTTATGCTCTTGGAAGTAGCTGTAGATGCTCTTTCTCTATCACAGCAGCTAACCTCTCTGTGCTCTGGCTGTGCTCCCAGCCTGGGTGGTTATGGCTGCAGCCGTCTGAGTTGCACATGGAGATGAGGTAATTTTCTGTTTCTGTGCCATCTGCACAGATATATCTGCAAGGAACAAAGACTAGCAAATAGCAAAAAATCAGAAGACCAGGAAAGGGAGAGGAAAAATAAGCAGCAAATGTTAATCACTGGGATGGTAGTAAAGCAGTGCTTAAAAATGCTTTTGGATTCATTGGATTGATTTTTCTCTCAGGTTCACTTGGTCAGATTTGGAGGTAATGATTTTCACAACTTCCTAGATGACTTCAGTACATGCCTTGCAATCTAAGGCAGAAAGGTCTTTTATCTTCCTATGTACCTCAGCTGTGAGACTGGTTTCATAGTAGTTAGCTTACCTTTGTCTGAATAAGCCATGTGTGATAGCACTGAGAGCTCTGTTCTTTTCCCTTGCCACATGGCAGTGTTCACACCTCAGCTGTTCCCTGCCTATACATATTCAGGAGGAAGTTATGAGAGTGTAGATTTTTTTTATTAATACAAAAAAATGTTTTCACTGTCCCTGTGTAAATTTGTACTTTTTTTTTTTTTATATAGCTGCAATTGGATTTTTTAAATTTAATCATAGGAATCCAAGCATAGGAGACTCCAGAAAAATTGAAAACCCTGTAAGAATCTCAGTCAAATTCCTCATGATTTTTAGAAACATAAGGTGAAAGAGAGGCTGGTTTTTGCTAAGTGGATGTATTTCAGTATGGATTTGACATAGGTGAAGTCAAGACTTACACATAATGTGTAAATGACTCTCCTAGAAGTGGGGATATTATTTAGGGCACAACTGTGATTTCAGATCCAAGTGTTCACTTTTGTAAGCCCTGTAAGTTTCTGTTTGGTACAGTGTGTATAATTCCTTTTGTGATAGGTGACAACCTGTGACTGAGCCTTTCTCACTAAAGGACAGCTTCTCTGAGGTGTTGGAAGAGCTCATCCCCTTGCAGAGAAGCTCCAGTAAGTTCACAAGGTTTTAAACCCAAATTGCACGGGCTTCTCTTGCTTGTCTTGTCCCCTCTTTGCTGCCTTTTTTTTTCCAGGATGATTTCTGCTTATCAACTAACATGAATTCACATTGGCTGCTGCTCAGTGCTTATCAAAATGGCCTTGCTCTGTAGAAGCAGCACAGAGGAGAGATTCCAGTGCCTTTCCCTCTGAAGAAAAAGCTTGTATTGTGTAAACCTTTTCTTTATGTTCTATAGCAAATGGAGCTGTTAAATATGATATTAACAGAGGCATAACTGATCATCTCCACAGAAGCTGAAAACTGTTCCAGAGAACCTTTCACAAGGCAGAGCTGAGGACTAATGTATGTAGTGCCATGAGACCCCCCCGTTGCTAGCAGGTATTTTTCAGTGGAGCCTGTCAGCAGCAGATGAGGCTCTCGTCTGTCTGCTTTTACTGTTACTGGAAGGCAGAGCTCCAGGCAGCATGGTGTGGATGTGGAAGGGTGCAGCTGCTCCTCAATGCGAAGCTTGGTGGGGTGTGTGCAGAAGGAACAGAGGAGAAAAACCTGCTATGTGTAGCCTCTTCTTTCCTCCTGAATCTGCCCTATTCTGTCTGAACATCTGCAGTCATAAATACCATTTTCCCCTTTAAGGTCCTGTGAAAACACAGGCCTGGAGAGGGCTGGATATTTCTTTGCACAGAGGAATTTTTTTTTTTTTTCTAGTAAGGAGAAAATTTAGGAATATAGAGCATCTGGGTCAGGGTAGATATATGGGTACAGACTGTGGGCATGGATGTGCACACATATGTGGCACAGGACCATTGGGGCTTCTGTTTCCTCTCCATCTCAAGCAGTGGCAAAGCTTGAGATGCTTTGTCCTTCATCTCAACACTTGAGCAGGCAAGGACCTAAGTAGACTCAGTGTTGCCACCTGTGGCATGGCTCTCTAGACGACCTTTAAAGCTCCTTGATATCTTAGCAGGCTGGTTGCTGGAGACCAGTGAGGCCTCCATATAAACTGAGAGTATTTCAGCTATCCTAACAGGCAATTTCCCTTAAATGCTCTGGATTTGATGAATTGTCCTCCCTTTACTTCCATCAGATGCTTTCTCCTCTGCTCTAGCTGAGGCCATTATGCTGTTCATAAAAGTACAAACCCTAAGAGCAGTCCTGTGACCATGGCAGGGTTTGAGAGTGTAGTGTTTGCTGTTTCCTCTGTGGGTAAAGAGGGAAGTCTTATTGAAATCTGAAAGTCTTTGGCTTCAGTTGCAGTGGCCCTGATTTGGCCTTCAGCCCTGCACCTGTAACTTGTTTCTCTACAGGGCTGAAAAGTAAAGTGGTGTCACTGGTACAACAGGGAAATGGAAGCAGTCGAGTAGCTCACATATGAATGTCTGCTGTCAGTCTAAGGCTCTGCAACATGGAAAACACTTCGGTTTTTTGACAAAGGTGGTTTTAGAAAACCTGGGCACTAAATAAAGATTATTAACAGGGGATGTCTCTGAAAATGTTGTTCTTCTTAGGTCTTCCATTGTTACACCACTGGAATCACATTCCTAGTCTTATGTCCCAATCCTTATTTACAAGAAACTTAAGGGGGGTTGGATATTCAGTTCGCAACTATTTCTCTTATCTAACCCAATTCTGTTATTTCAACATCTTAGACTGCCTTTAAAATTATATTTCAGGTTCTTGTGCCTCTCTTTTGGTGCCAGGGCTAGATTTGCAAACTAAAACTTTCCCTGACCTTTGGTCACCAACATTAGGCAGCTACCTAGCTGTTGTGGCCTACCTCAAACTTCTAGTTTTAAGTTTCTAATTGATCAAATATGAGGAAAAAGTATGTTCCCTAGTGTTGTGGTTAACTTGGTAGAATGATACCACATCACTTGAAATATTCACCATACCTAGTGGTGAATGTTGTGGCTTTTTATTTTAGTGGTAAACATGCTCCTAAGTGTTCTGGGAATGAGTTCTCCCACTCTCTCTGACAGCAGTAAGGAAAAATGAAAGTCAGAGTAAGGTCATTGGCAGCTAAGTTACTGTGCCAGACTGAAAGCCCAGTCCATTAAATGTGAAAATCCATTAATTGTTTAAGTTTTGATTATATTTTTCTTTGAGACCAGGACAACATAGTCATAGCAACATAAACAGGTGGATGTACATTGGATATATAACTTGCAGGGTGTCTCCAACTGTGGAAGATTTTGTAAATGAGTGATTAATACCTTCAGTTATTATCTCTAACTGAACAGGCCCAGGAAGGGCCCTGATAAGCCCCCTGCACAGCTGTTGGGATGGATGGGGAACTGGCAGCACTGAACTGAATTGTGTTTTTTCTTTTGTAAGCAATAGCATGTTGTTGAAGTCTAGAAGAAAAATATGAGTGATTATTGGGATTCTGCTCCTGTAATGTGCTGAGTACTGATGTCTAAGAAGACAGAGGCTGTTTAGCAAATACGCCCTCGCGTTGTCATCAGTGTTAAGTAATGGGACTTTAATATATTTAGTTATTTAGATCATAATGGTCTATCAGCTTGATATCAAGTACTCAGCATGAAGTCCTCAGCCTTAGTCTTACCTACTCCTCTTCATTTATCAACAAATAGAAGCCTGTAACAGTGTAAATACAGTACTTACTGCAGGACAGAAGCTGCTTGCTGTCTATATCTTTTCAACCACTGATACATTGGGCATGAGAACTGTTTGAAGACATGTTTACAGGTAAAAAAATGGAAGTTTTAGAAGCAAACTTCATTTTTTTCATGCAAAAAGTAGTTTTGATGCAATTCTGGCACCTTTCCATTTGGAAACTCTGGGTTAAAATTGTAGTTTTCCTCTATTTCATAAGGCACCCTCTTCTGCCTCTACCCTGTACTCACACATGCACACTAGTTTTTAAATCTGGAACCAGCATGTCCATTGAAAAAAAAAAGCTTTTGAAGACCTCCATCTGAAGATATATTGGGTTTTTTGTAAAGTTTTTTATCTGTGTGCAATGGGGACATAATTTTTCAGGCATGTCTCTATGACCTGCTTGTATTTGTAAAGCAATGGCAAGGCTAGAATTAGAAATCATGTCTGCTGAACCTCAGCTCTGCATTTCTAATCCAGCCAGTGCTTCTCCCAAAGGTGGGTGCATTTAAAATGATGGCACAATCACTGAAATCTGAGATGTTACGGAAAAGAAAAACTCAGTATTTTTGAAAAAACCTTGATAGAACATTGGGGCAGATGGCAGTGGGAGAGAGATAAAAGGCAGTCCCTTGTGTGAATAAAATACATTCTATTCCATTCACTTTGCTTATGGAGCACACTGCACAGAATTTTACAACACAGTGTTATCGCATAAAAAGTGTGCAACTAGATGTCTGTGTTGTTACAGCTGTCTGCACTTAAAAAAGGCAACAACCTTTGTACCCTCTACCACCCGTAGGAGTAGAAAGCCCCTGAAAGGGCCATTATTGGCAGGAAATTTTGGAGCTAGGGGCACTCAGTCCATTGCACTGCCAGCTATTGTGGTCAGCTCTACAACTTGCTTGTGACCTGCAGGTCTCCTTCAATGCTCCCTAGTTCCTAATGCAACTAGTTCTTTATGCAACCAATTTAGACAGATCTGTCAGTTCAGAGAGAAGATTTGAGAGCTGCTGCCACACATTGCCATGGGCAAATTTCAGACTGGGATATTTCTTCTGTGGAGGGTGTTTTTTAAAAACAAATGGGAACAAAATGGGATCTAAATTTCTTCATGCAAACTGTTTGCTGCTGTATAGCTTCAGTGTAGAAGTCAGATGAGACCACACAGATGAGCACAACACAAGAAAGAGCCGCAATCATGGAATCATAGAACCACAGAATGGTTTGGATTGGAAGGGACCCTAAAAATTATCTAGTTCCAAACCACTGCCATGGGCAGGGACACCTTCCAGGTGGACAAACCCCTGAAAGAGTGTGCAGGAGGCAGGTGTAAAAGGACACAGTTAAAAGCTCAATCACACTATCTTCCCCAGCATGCGGAACACCATGGTTAAAGATGAGCTGGTGGAAAGCATGAAGTTACCTGGTTTTGTTACACATGTGAGAAAGTGTTTTCCTACTGGTAGCAAGAGTGTGATTATCTCCCAGGCTTTAAAGGAGTGTGGTTCTGCCTCTCTCCTGAGATTGATAGTAGGGGGAATGATGGGGCAACACACAACACACTGCTAATCACTACACAGGGTATCTCCTACTGCACACAGACAGAGAATAATACTTGAGACATTCTTCCAAAACCCCACCTGCCCGTGTCTCTAGCAGAAGTCTTTGATCTCTCTTCCCATTTTGAAGTCATTCTCATTACCAGAGTGGTATGAAAAAAGTCAGTGGTTCACCAAAGAAAATAGCCGATTGCTTTGCTTTCAGGCAATTTGAGGCAAGTTCTTAAAAGACAAACCCTGGGAGGCAAGGCAGAAGAAAATAGTTTCTACTGTGAAGGAGGCTTATTAAAAATAGGGAACATGTAAAGAAAATTCACTCTCTATCAGCTGTGCATGTCCAAATTGATTTCATAAATCTATCACCTTTTCTCACCTTTCTCTCTCCTCTGATGAGGTCACATCTAATAAGTTTCCTGCTGTGATCTCAACACTTGGTGAAAAATCTATGGGAAATCCATTCAAGTAGCTGTAGTTTGGCATAAAGGCCTTCTATTAATGAATTGACACCAGAAACATAGCTTTCATCTCCTGCAGGGTCACTGCTATAAGGAAGTACTTATGCTAAAGTCATTCTTTTGTTCAGAAACATGGTCTTGACTGAGGTGCCAGACCCCTGGGAAATTAGATTTCTGTGGAGCTCAAACATAATGAGCAACAAGAAAATCCTACTAGCTCAAAATCCAGGTTGGTATATTCCTGCTGCACCAACACCTCCAGGTCAGCAGCATTCAGGGAGCATCCAGTGTGCTCACCTCTGCTGAGATAATTGCTAACCTCGGCAGCTTATTCCATGGTGTGTGGGTTGACCCTGTCTGGACACGAGGTGCTTACCAAAGTCACGTTGTGGCTCCCTTCCTCACCCAGGCAGGTGAGAGAGAATATAAAGAAAAGCTTGTGGCTTGGGATAAGGACAGAAGAGATCAACTCACCAATTGCTGTCACAGGCAAAGCAAATTTGACTTGGGGAAAAATTTATAAACAATCAAATTAGAGTAAGATCATGAAAAATAAAAACTAAATCTTAACACACCTAGCCCCTCATCCCTCCCTTCTTCCCAGGCTCGTCTTTGCTCCTGATTTTCCTCTACCTCCTTCCCCCCTCAGTGGCACAGGGAGGTAGGAATGAAGTTTTCAGTTCCTCACATGTTGCCATTGGTGCTTCTTTCTCTTCAGGGGGAGGACTCCTAACACATTCCTTGCTCCAGCATGGGCTCCCTCCTGCTGGAAGACAGTCCTTTAGGAATTTCTCCAATGTGAATCCTTCCCACAGGCTGCAGTTCTTCACAAACTACTCCAACGTGGGTCCCTTCCTGGGGTGCAGTCCCTCAGGAACAAGCTGCTCCAGTGTGGGTCCCCTGTGGGATCACCAGTCCTCCCCTCTAGAGTGGGATCCTCTCTCTCCATGGGGGACACAGGTCCAGCCAGGAGCCTGATCCAGTCTGGGCTTCTCACAGGACCACAGTCTCCTGTGGGCATTCACCTTCTCTGGTTCAAGGGTACTTACACTGGATGTTCTGGCTGCAGGCTCCATGTGTGGACCATTATCTGTTTTACCATGCAAATTAAATTCCTTGCTACGCTGCCATTGCTGCCAAGAGGTCAAATTAGTCTGCATCTCAGTCCCTCATCTACAAAATATGTATATCACCGCTCAACTTACACCTCCAGCACAATGTGTGTCTCAGTGATTTTACATTAGCAGAAATCATGCAGCAACATGCTGACGTTGGAGCTGAAGTGCTGGTGCCACTCATGTTCCTCTACTGTGTTTCACCCGAGCTCCCCAGTATTCCAATCCTAAGTGCTAAATTACATCCCCAGGCAGCATCTCTGGGGAAACCAGAGAGACCTCAGCTGAAAGCAAGAGGAGATGGTTCTTCATCGAAATTTATCTGCAGTGTCAATTGCCACATGATATAGTGGTTGCCATTTATTGATGATGAAAACTTTCACTCTTTTTGGCCATTCTTGAGCTTTATTGAAAATAAATTGATTGAAACTTGCTAAATACATAAAACGGACATTTGTCTCAAAGTCCTGGAGACCACCAGGAGTTGTCTGTCAGCCATAGACAATAAGACACCACACCTGCTTGTTAATGGATGCCTAAGGTGATGAGTGGGAGATGGTTTCTGTACAAGAGCATCTACGGCTGTAGGCGTGTCCTTGCTCTGACCAAGTATGACCAGTCCTATGCTTATTTTGCTGTTCTTAACCATGTGCAACTTGTATTGAGACAGGCCTGCCTAGATCAAGAAAAGTCTCTGCCAATTGCTTTTAGAGGTTATGATTTTACAAGGCCAACAATTTTTTCTTGCTATGCTTGCTACACAGCACGTGCAAATGTGAGTCAAGTTACAGGATCATTTCTAACAAAGAAGGGCTAGAAAAAGTTAACCTTTTTTTCTCCCACAGACTTCAAACTGTGAAAAGGGAAAAATATGTTGTCTGTCCTGATGTTTCATGTTTTTGTTTCTTGCCCTCTCTACTATTTTTCCTAATTTAAAAAAAAGAAATTAATAATGCTTAAAGGGACAGAAAGGGGAGGAGAAAAATTAGTTTTATTTTTCTATCCTTAAGCTTGGTCTTGCATGGTGTTATACTTATCCTTGTTTTGCACAGTTTTGCTTGCCTGTTCTGGGCCAGTCAATTTTACACAGGCTGGAAGTGGTACTATATTCAAGTGAATTTTGTACACTGCATTCAGGTGGGCTTTGAGTTGTTCAGGCCTGTGTAGCAAGCAATGGAAATATTTGCGTTTTGTGCTTGGAGCAGTTTAACCAGGAGACACAAGAAGGGTGACTCAGTACTGCTGATATTCATCTTCATTGTATTGATCTCACATTTTAATGACAGAGGAAACATGTCCACTGGGTGCTAGTTCATTTTCAGCTAATCCTAATGGGAAAGGCTGGAGAGAAAAGTGATTTTAAAATACTTACTCTCTTTAGCAATTAGGCGATTTGGGCTTTTAAATAGTATAAAAGGCTGTAATTTACAACTTAAATACTGTAGTTTGTGGTTGCCCTGAGTCAGGAAAATGCGTTCTGTGAATGATTTAATAGAAGTTGTCAGATGTTGGAAAACTTAGTATCTTTATGATTCAAGTGCTCCAAAGTTTGCATTTTGGCAACTTTATTGTACAAACACCACTAACTGTAGAATCAGGTTGGAGATGGATCATGAAAACACTAGGAGAGCTGAAATGCTATGCCAAAAAATCTGTGCATCTAGGGAAAGGAAAACAAGCTGTCTGATTTCTTGCCATTATTTAATGATAGAGAAGCAAGCAAGTGGTCAAGAACATAAAATAGGAGAACACTCTTCCTGCAGGACTTTATTCATTCTCCAAGCCTAAGCAGAGACCTTTTGGGCTGGTACCCAAACTCCAAGAATTCTTTACTTTTCTCCTTACTTTCGGTGTCCACTTTCAGGAGCTCAATGCTCTCTCTGGATTGGGAGATTCCAATTGGCTCGGCAGTCCCATTGATAGGAAGGAAAATAGCAACACTTCTCCATGTCTGTCTCAACATGGGAATAGCTACTCCACAGGCACACAGACTGGTATTGTTGGGAGATGCCCTGTGGCACAAGCTGGATACGTGTAGAGAACAATGGTATGGTTTCTTTCAGGGCAAGGTTGATTTCTCAACAAAAAGCATGACTGCTGGGTATTTGGTAATGCAGTTTTTGATAAAATGCTGAGAGTGCCACATGCTTTCATGTTTTGTCTAAAACGTTTGGTGACAGCACAATTATACGTAACGTAAAGAGATGTATTTTGGCTTCTTTTCTTCCCCCCTCCTTGCGTACTGGGGAGATAGTTTTCAACAGATATAGAAGTTTTGCTTTGCAGTCTGAGATGTTTCTACAAGCAAATGGTGAAGTGGGGAGGCTAAGATCCTTGAGAAGGAGAGTAAATCAAATTCAGGGTGCTGGGAGGTGTATGAAGTAGTGCTTTGCAAGGATCTGAGTGACTTGACATTGTTATTGTGTGGCAAGACAGATGAGCTTGGAAATGCAGACTCAGAAGGGATATATCAGCTCAAGATCAGTTCTGCTGAGGCTCAACAGTGTGCAATGAGGTCTAACTGTGATTTGGAGACATGTTTTGTTTGCTACTCTGCCTGCTTTTGTAACAAAGCCAAGATGCAAGTAATTTTACAACAATATATGTTGTGATATATTAATGAAGGCTTGAATAGGTTGTGAGACTGAGTTAAACAGAGGTTTCAGTATTTAATTTTGTTTAAATTAAGTGGATTTAAATTTGTACTTAAGATTAAGAAGGCCATTCAGTGTGGATCTGTTTTCTGTGTGGCTGCTTTCCCAAGTCATTTGGAAGTTTTCTGTATCAAGAACTGTGTCGCATATGAGGAGATGATGCATCATCCCAGTCCTATGGAATCTGAAGTGGCATGTGGCATTTCCACGTGCTTCTACTGAAAGACGGAGCAGTGAGTCTGCTATGTCTCAGGCAGGCCTGGTGGAACAGGATTAACATGACTGGTGTGTATTTGGCTCAGTAAAAGGGAGTGTGACTTCTTCAGGCAGCAAGGTAAAACAAATCATTTCAATTGAGAAGCTGTTTAATAAAAATGAAACAGCTTTTTTCCCTGAACTCTCTCATTCTGGGAAAAAAAAAAAAAAAAAAAAGAAGCTAATGCTTTCTTGTAAGCACTTCTATTTTCTCTTACACAGAAGAAAAAAAGATTGAATTAATAGAATTTCCCATTCAATAGAAATGTTGATTTCTGCCTGCCCTCCTTCCCCAGCCACATAAGGCAGAAGATTAGTCTTGAAACTGGTAATAAAGGACCAGAAATGGAACACTCGGTTACAGAGAAGAGTGAGACAATTGTGTCAGTAGTGCCATTTAAACATGGATGGTGTCAAAGAGAAGGTTCTTTTCAGATGTCTGCTCCTGCAGTTCCAGGTTAGCCACTAATGCTGAAATGTATTCCTGCTCTCTTTGCTGTGCTGGACATGTCTGAAAACTTTGAGACTTTCATGCATGCAGTTAGAAGTGAGTTACATTTTTTTGAAATGCTGCTTGGAGTCATGGGTGCTGAGAGCTTTTCAGAATCCTGGGCTAAATCAGTCAAAAAAGCTTAATTTTGACTTGGGAAAGGAGTTATTGGTGGAGGGAACAAACGGAGGTAAAGGTAAGATAATAGTAAACAGGATGAGTCACGCATGGCAAACAGCAATTCACTGAATTAATGCTTGGTTTGTCAATGGGTATGTTTTATAGGGCTGGGAGCAGGGCTGAGATCTAGAGAAGGCCAGAAAAGTACTTCTTAGATCTTGAGCTGTTCCTCCTGCGTATTAGAAGAGAGGAAAGACAGAGTGGATAAGAAGCTGATGGATGTGGGTATCTTTTAAAGTAATGAGTTCAGGAAAAGGCAGAAAGGAATTTGGCCCTGATCTGAAGTGGGTTGGATACAGACCTGGGGATATAGCCAGAGGAAAGAATGATGCTTCTCCAAGTCCAAGGGTGCCCCGTATGGGAACACCCTCTGGTTCTGAGTTTGATAGCCATGAATATTGTGCTGGCCTGGTAAGTGAGGTCTGTATATTTTTTGGGAGACTTGCCAGCTCCTTTACTGTCATAGCCTGTCTGCAGTGTCTGGTCATCCTACTCATTGACTGAGTCCAAGGCAGAGAGATGGAGACTGCAGTCAAGCTTTACTTGTTGTCTGCAGTGATGTATTGACTTCCTTGCGGGATACCTCAGTGTTTTTTCCTCTCTAGTGCAAATATGAACTCTGAAATTCCTATAAATATACACCTCTTTTAGCTTAGCATTTGTGCAGGCAGTTTCTCCATAGATAAATCAGAGGCTTCTGTTGCTCAGATATCTTAAAGGGTAATATCTTAATACTGCAAGGTAATAACATTCTCGTGCTATAATTTCTCTAGCCCATTAGTTTGAAGAGTGATTTACACTTGGAGGAATTAAGAGAGTTGTCCAGCCCATACAGGATGCTGTGGCTAAAGCAGTGCAAGTATATCTGTAATGCAGCTCTCTACAGTGGTTTCTCATCAGCTCTGAATGAGGTGGAGGTCAAACCAGGTGAGGTTCAGGACTTGCTTTGAGATCCTACTTTATATTAGTGATACTCCTGCTTAAAAATATTGAATTAAAACAATAACTCTTTTAAGTTATCATCTTGCTTAAATAAACGACAGAATGGGCAAACAGCACTGGCAGTATTGCAGACGTACCAGAGGTACTCAGGAGGTTATTTAGTCCAGCCACCCACCCTGAGCAGGGCCAGAAGCATGTTCAAACCAGGTTGCTCAAGACTCTTTTCAGCACAAGGGCAGATTCCTGACTGCTCTGAGCAAGCTGTTCGAGTACTTTATTATATCTCAAATGAAATCAGAAAATAGCCAAAAGGCAATAACAATTTCTTGTTTGCCAATTTTGTTATTTTGGTGGTTATGTTTTCCCTATATTTTTAAATTTTTTGTGACTTGAAGGGTGTCAAATCTCCTTATCTATCTTATTTTATTCACATTTTTTAAAATGGAAAAGCAGTAAAGGGAAAAAAAAGCATAGGGAGGAAATTTCAGTTTCTTTCTTTTAAGGCCTTTTCTATCTGTGCAGAGCAGGACTGGAGATCACCTGCTGTTTCTGACATAATCCTTTGGGATTTGAAGATGTGAGAGTAGAGTCTATTTCTGATCTTTCTTCCTTTTAACAGCAAAGGCAGCTCTTGGAACTGAAAGACTGAGGCTCAATCCTTGATTGTATTGAAAAAGATGCAGTTTACTTTCTCATATCAAGCCCGTTCCTATCAGAAACTATAGCCCAGCCAGGTTGCTGCTGAGGGTGTAGGAAAGTGTATCTCGAGGAAACAATTCTGTTGTGGTGAAGTGCTGTAGTATGGTAGCCAGAAATGGGCTTCTGAATTGCTGGGTTCCTTCCTCTGAACCAAAATGTTACTGCCTTGACTACCAGCAGAATTGTGCTCAGCCATACCCACCTATGGTAATGGGTATTTAAAATCTGCCTGTGTATGGGACAGCTGCTGCTGGACAAGTGAGGTGTCAGGAGAGAAGGTCACTGGGAGGACTTTAACCAGGCTCCCAAAGCTGAGCTGCCATAGGTTATGCTAACAAAAATAAGGAAGAAATCAAAACCAAGCATCTGCATGCCAGCTTCTTGCACAGAAGGAGATGCAGTGGTGAGCAAACCAGTGTTTGCCAAGTGGGACAAAGGACACTGACTGGCAAGGAGTAATGTTACTTGATGGTTTGAGGGACAAGCAAGTGGAATAAACCCAAACCACTGCCTATTCATCAGAACGGGACAACATGGAAAACAATTAGTAGCTGGCATTTTACAATGCTAGGTGCCTTTAAACTTAGTATAATGCCTGCAATTTTTTTCAGACAACCAGAACAACTTTGCCTTTGCCTCTGCACTTTCTGCAAGATCTGTGTGAAGCCCGGTGATGATGGGCAGACTGTTAATTTCAGTTATCAGCCCAAGTGTGGCAGCAGTAATCAAAAATGGATGTTTAAAGTAAGGAGACTAACAAAGCAGTAAGAGCAAATATTGGCAAGTATTAGCAAATATTTGTTAGTATCACTGCTGTTACACAGTGCAATGTGAGTTCCAGACAGTGTCAGAGAAAGTTAAGAGCTCTGCTGGAAAAAGTCATAAAACTGTAATGGAAATTTTGGGTCCCAGCTGTTCAGGGAACAGCTTGAACCTTCTGATAAGCTGAATTTCAGTGGGATTGGGGAGCCTGACATTTTAGATTCCTTGAAAAATCCCATCCTAAGAAGTTGCTTTCTGCTTTGCATCAATTCTGCAGGTAGTCTTGGGCGTGTTCTGCCTCTGCTCTCACCAGTAGGAGCTTTGCCACATGCTCCAAGTGTGTCTCTGCTTTCACTCTGCCAGCTTTATTTGTCAGATTTGCTTTAAATTCTGCAAATGCTGAATTGATTCATTTGGCAGATGTATGGATTTGCCTCACACCAGTTGTGGTTTAATATGGAAAATAAAGAAGCGGATTTCAAGTACCACATGTTCTAGTAGCTCTGCCAGTAAAAGAGTATATGGTGGGACAGAGCAAATCTCAACTGATATCCTTTTTTCATTGTCTGTCTGCTTAATTACGGGAGGCCAAAAGTTTTTTCTGATTCACCCCAAAGGGATAATCAAAATTCACAGACATTAAGTATTGATTTAATTTGTTGGATTCAGAGATACTCTTGGAAACTATAGTCAGATCCTCTCATGTATTTAGCACCAAATATTGGATTACTCCTTTACACATCAATGCTACATTAAAAAACATTCTTAAGAACATGGGTTTGGCAGAAATGTTCTATAGGATTATAGGGGTCTTATTTCACTTTTATACTAGAAAAATTCAGAGTTAAGTTCTAATTTTTTCGCTTTGGTTATAAAAATATTGAGCTGTTGTGCATTTCTCTCCTCTGTCCCCTGTACAGTTATGGGTGTACAAGGAAACAGAAGGCTTGTTCAATGTTTGGAAAAGATTACTGCAGTGGAGCAGACTGGTTTCACAACAGCTTTCAGAGTTTCAAAAAAGTTTCAGAATTTGTGCTTGTTTTGAAAAGCAGGAACTTCTGAATGTTTTCATGATACCACACCGCATCAACAGCTGTACCTTCAACTTACAGGTCTCCCTAATAAGAAGAGAAAAGGTGACCCTAGATCTGAGAGGTCTTTCTTCGTCAAAACAAAAAATAATTTCATGGAGGCATCTGGAATATGATGTGTATTTTGAAAAGAGTTCTTGGAAAAATATTTGTCTTAGCAAAAAGTATTCAAACCAGCTCTCCTTGGAACTTGTTTTATCTAAGAGCAGGTCTAGAAATTATTTCAGAAAAGATGTGATGTGCATATCTTATCCGGGTGTCAGTGTCCTAACAGAAATTATGCAGATAATACAAATAATAAAATACACAAATCTGCTCTTGCAAATAACATTTCTGAGTTGCATCTGCAATCCTAATTTTTTATGTTGCTTGAAAAGGATGATGACTTTGGAATATTTGCATAGTGAGCTATGCTAATTGTCTCTCCTCAGATGCTAAAAGGTCAAATTTGGAGGTTGCAACTTAGACACTAACACTGAAATGCAGAACACCCAATATTTCATTACTGGGAGCTTCCTTGGTTCATCTAAGCCAGGGTAAAATAACTACTTTGATTTGCAAGTGCAGTAAACCTGTTTTGCACTGGCATAAATTAGAATGTCAGATGTGAATCAGCAAAATGAGGATTAGAGATCTGGATTTCTACATGGAAAGTATACACTGTAGTAAGAAAATACTACAGTTGAATCTGGGGGTTACAGTAAGAGATTGTTCTCACACCAGATTTTAATTAGGGGAGCATCAAGCCTGAGAAATTCCGCTTAATTTTTCAGTTTTGCTCTACTGTATTTCAGCAGAACTTCATCAACCATGGCTTGTATCTGTAATGTATAAACCTGCTGTAGTTAAACCTGGAGTGCTAAAGGGGCTGACATGAAGGAGATATTTACAATACACAGAAACATTTAGAAGTCCTTTGAATGAGAAGTGAGATGGAAGTTCTCGCTTGCTACTATAGGTTCTTGTGTGTAGAGGTAGAAATGTTTCCTTCTGCTTCTTCAAATCCCTTCCTGTAGTTTTTCCTTTTGATTTTGAAAAACTCATTGCTCTTCTGAACCTACCATCTGTCAGGTGGAATCATCCTATTTTTGCAAAAAAGGAATGCAGATTGTTGAGAGTGCTTGAGAACTTTTTTATACACCATTGCTTTTTGACAAAAGAGGTGCAGCTTACTTTGGCCTCTCATGTTTGGACTCCTTTACGGATGATCTGAAGCTAAAGTATCTGTTGACACTCAGCAAGTGATTGCTCAGAGAAGGGCTCTGAGGGATCTTACTGAAATCAAAAGGAGACATGCAGCATTTGTGTGGATATCAGGGAAACATCTCCTGGCATCATATGGCGATAACAAGTTTTTGACACCTACCACTGACTTCAATTTTAAGTGCCATGCTGCAGGGGCAGAAATGCTTGGAGAAATTTTGCTATTTTGCTTAACTTTTCTACTTTTTTCCCCATGTCTCTGCAATGAATGCCACAAGGACCCAGGTTTTTGGCTGGGCTCCTTCCAGAACACAGGACAGGAGATACTTCAATCTAGTCTTTGCTTGGGCATGGTTACTGAAGACCATTGGATCCAACGCATGTGACCCTGCTGTTGCTCTGTTTTCTTCTCCTCGTGGTTTCATCTAATAACCCTGAATACGTCACCAAGTCCCTCCCCAGCTCCTGCACCCTTTCTGCTCATGAGGCATTCAGCAAAGGAAGCTACTGTATTTTTTTCTCCTTGTGAAAAACGATATTCACTCTCCTGGTAAAATTTAAAAGGTTTAATTAAAAGACAATAGGAGACAGAAATAAAGCAAAGGGTTAAAACGGCCAGTGCTTGGCATGCTGCCAGGAGCACACCTTGGCTCAGGAAAACGCTTCTTTAAATGTATCAGCATGTTGCATATTCACAGACTCTCATGCATGATTCAAACATTCCTTTTTTGGTGCTGTCTCGGTTTCAAGCCCTCCCCCGCAACCTGCCCCTATTTCCTTTTTGCAGGTCTGTTTAGAAGTTTCAAAATTCTTGCGGTCCTGTTCTGCAGACTAAGCCTTTGGATATCGTGTAGCTCCACTTCCTGATCAATAATTCTTCCTTCAGGGTTCCCAAGTCTGTCACCACTATCTTCGTCCAGACAATCCCAGAATGTGGGGAATTTCCTCGATTATCTTTGTTATTACAAAAGAAGCATTCTGCATATCATGCTATAATCCTAAGAAAGGTACACATCCCACTACTATTTCTAAGAAACTATATTCATGCAGCAAAGCTTTCTAACACTACACATATGACATTCATTTTAATAGTTGTGAAAAGCCAATAATATAATATGTACTTATAACAACCTAGAGAGTGGACATGGGTCTCTAGAAAGCAGTCATCAGGTACAGAGCCTGGGGAGAAAGTTCTCTGTGAGAGGGAAGTCTGACTAGAAAGAATGGTGCAGAGGAGGGACTACTTGGAAAAACCTGGGCAGAGACTAATGAGGAAGAGGTGAATATGGGCATGTGGTGAGTGGCTGTTACAGAAAAAGGATCACAGGGAAGAGAAGAGGTGCTGAACAAGCAGGTAAAATTGCCTGAGATCACCTCGTCTTCACTAATTGGGAAATGTGGTTGTGACAAGGAATCTGCATGAAAACCAGCTAATACAATACAGAAATGTGGAGAAAGAGCACTTAATTGTGCCCAAGTGCCTTCTTGAATCAGGGTTCTGCTGCTGCTAAAGTATAAGACAACTGGATTTATCACTATTTACTATTAATCAATTTCTCTTTACTATTAATCTATCTTTATTTACTATCTATATTTACTGTCTCTGTTTACTGTTTGTCTGTCATCTTTCCCTCACTCAAAGAAATCTGTAAAGAATAAGCCTAGACTTAAGTGGAATCACAGAGATATTAGATGAGATTGTCACAGTTGAAGTCATTAGCTTTTTGTGCAGCTTTGTGGTTGAAGGCCTCTCCTGAAACCATGTTATGAATCTGTTCACCTTCCCAGACGTGGTTTTGTTTGCACGGTAAGCTAAATTAGTTTATTAAACAAAGTAGTCATAACCAGAAGCTAAACTAAAACTGATCTCAGATGATATTCTTAGCGGACCTAGCCTCCTGAGGACACATGCTGGGAAGAAGCCTGCCATTTTTCAGATTGCAGCAGCCTCATGCTTGGCATGACAAAGACCTGCTATCAGCCACAACTCCAACTGGCCTGTATGGGAGGTTAATGGAGCTCATCAGGATGTGAGGGACAAGAAAGAGTGGGTGGGTGGCTTGCCTGACAATGAAAGGTAAGGTGCAAGGAGAAGCTTTTTTTTGTTTGTTTGTTTGGAGAGATTCTCAACATCGATCATCAATCCCTGTTTCCTTAAAATCAGGGATAAAACTTCCAGTGATTGCCCGACCTGAGTTTTAGTATGCAGCCCACCTGCACACAGCCCTTTCTTCTGCAGGAGCTGGCTGTACAGTCTGTCTTGATTAGATCCTGTAGCTTTGGCATTCTTTCAAATTCTTCTGATACCTATCTTGTCAAATCTGCCAATTCTTTCTTAAAATACTAAGAAAACACAGAAGACAAGGTAATGTGCTAGCCTGGTATTTAAAGCTTTCTTTGTTTTGATTTGCTATTACCTCTTATTTTTCTCCCTGTGAGAGACACAAAAGAGAAAGAATAGATACCAGATCAACAATCAAATTACAATGCTTGCTTTTTAGCATTCCATGCTGCCATGGTTCACTGTAATCAACTGCTATGCTCCCAGTGCAGGAAAGGAATTGAGATAATTTGATAAAGCACTTCTACTGTATTCAGGCTTCATCTGGCCCAAGCTTTTGCTTTGTTAATACTTCAGGTTGCACTAGGATGTAACCTTCTTAAAAGAAATCAGTTGAGGATGAATTCCCATGGGTTCAGATTCATCACAGTACCGTAGTGGGTAAAATGTGTAATCTTTTAGTACAGTTGTTCCATTGAGAGGATTCAAGTTAAGCATTTGTTATTTTCCAATCTTCTTGGGAATAATGTATAATTTATCTGACTTTGGGAGAGCATAATCAGCAAAGGAATAATATTAAAGAACATAATTATGGCCTTCCATGCTGATTGTGTGTGCATGTAGAGGAGCCTTGACTGAGGTCTGACCATGCACGTAGTGTTTGTCCTGACCTTGTGTTGTGGTGGTGGTGGTGCCTCAAATGGCTACCTAGAAACAGAGACTAGACAGGAGTAAGGGAATAAAGAAGGTATTTATTTGAAAGGCCTTCAGAGGTACACTCTGGGCTCCAGAGGGTCCTGCCTCAGTGGATCCCAAGATGGACGACAGGTCACAAGTTCTCCACACTTGTATATCAGCATAAATTCACCAACCAGAACCCATCCAATGATGGAATTTCCCCAGGTTTTCCCCCCTCCCCAAGATGATGGTTTACAATTCTTGGGCCTAGGACGGTCTGGGTGTCCTTGGAGAGCAAGCTAAAGAGGCTTTGTTGTGTCTATCTTAGCATGAGAGAATAGCACTTAACAAGCCACAGGAAACTTCAGAGTTACATTTGCAGTACAGGATTTGAAAAATATAAAAGTTAAAACCTAAGGCATCAGTGGAAGTTAAATACAGATGTAAAGACTGGGTGAGAAAGCTGCAGTGGCTCTGGGTGGCTGAGTGACCAGGACCGGTTATATATTTGTACATGAAAAATGCCTTCTTGCACGAGGGGAAACAGCAGTGAAACAGTGATAGGACTTGCTCCCAGGAGTTGTGTTAATGTAAGGACTCAGTCTTGCCAAATCCATATAAACTCCTTGGTTTCTGGACTCTACAGCTCCTTAGGAGGCTAAGGGTTTGTGTTGCCTCCTTTCTAGAGCATGTGTTTTATGGAGGGGGAAATCAAGGGCCTCACCTGGCTCCTCTTTACCTGAATGAGGCTGCTGCATCAAAAGCTTCCCTCCTTCTTCTTCATCCCTCCTAAAGTGTGGCAGGGATGAGCTAGCAGTGAAAAGCTTGTGGAGGCTTGCTCTGTGGCTGGGAAATGGAAGAGGTTTTACAACTGAGATGACATTTCTGTGCTTGTGTGAAAGAAGCCGCGTAGCTTTAAGAGCCCACAAGCCCCGATTAAGTGTCTTATTTTTTACATGCATCATAAATAAAACTTCAAAGCTTTGAAAGTGAGGAAGGGGGATGAGAGCACATTCTCCCATTCACTAGAAGTGTTTTTGCCTGCCAGAACCATTTACTAAATCTGCTAAACAGCTTTGTTAAGGTGTTTATCCCACCAAGATAGTTCATAGCTGTGGGCATTCAGGGATATAGAAACAAATTCAGGCTATGCCAAGCACACAGGACAATGTTTCTGAGCCTGACACAATATAGTGGCTCATCTGCATAATCCCTCCATCCTGCTTGAGATGGAGAATGGAAAAGCAGTAGATACTGTATGTCAACACTGACAGCTTTATTACAGCTAGGGAGTCTGTTCTTCTGGTCTTGCTACTTTCTTCTTGCCACCATTCAGCCTGCAGAGAGAGGATTGCATTGCCCCCTTTGGGGAGCTGGAAAAACCCAAAAGGGTGGCAAGGATGCAGGGATTTCACTTTATACTCTCCCTCACTGTACCTGAAGATGCTGCAGATTGTCACTCTGCAGATACATTGAAGAGAGCACATGTGGCTGTGTGGGCTGGCCTGTGTAAGGCAGGGTGCACAGGGGCTGAGCAGGGGAAGGCAGGGGCAGGTTTCCAAACCTGCCAGCTTTTATTTAGGCATGTCCATAAAGCAGCTAGATTTTCAATAGGCTACTGCTCTCAGCAGGAGCTGCTGGGTGCTGAGGCCTTCTGAAAATTTGGCTTCTTGACAGTACGATGCATCACTTAATTGGAAAGATTTCTTTGGGCACCCTGTGAATAATCCATTCTGTTTGAGTGTAAATAGTATCTCTAATATTTCCTTTTTGGCTTTTGTGGAATATCATGGGGTTTTTTTCCCTGAAAAAGCAAAGAGAGACTCTCTCTATTTATTGAAGTTGGGTGAATAATTTTCAATTAATAATTTATTCAGGGAATCAAATCTGTTTCTGCTTGCAAAAATCTCCTCTCTTCAATTACTTACTCAAATGCATGTGACAAAATTTTTTACTGGTTCTCTCTTCAACCCCTCACATCCTGCACGCATCCCTTCTCAGGGACTTGGAACAAGTTCAGTTTGGGACCTTGCTGCTCAAATGTGTTAAGTAATGTGGCAGCAGCTTCTTGGGAAGGCAATCATATGCATCCATCATGCAGGCATTTAAATTGGTGTTGGTTCTAATAAGCATTTGGGGCAATATGAATCAATTGTTGAGGCTTTCCAGGAAGTATCAGATGACAAACCCTATAAAAGCACTCCTCTGTTGTGCAATCATGTCATGTCCACTGGGCAGAATTTTTATACAATCCCACTGAGAGTAACTTAGCACCTGAATGCAGACAGTAGGTTCAGCAGATAGCTCTTTTTTTTTGGAGGCATTTGCTCTGGTGTTGTAGTTGGACATCCAAATCAAAGTTTGCATGTACCTGTATCCACACTATTCCCAGCTTGCTACTTGTTCTTATCCCTGGTTTCTTTGGTTTGGTTTGTGTAGTTTCTCTGCGTAGATTGTAAAGCTTTCACAGCAGGGACTCTCCCTTACCCGGTAAATCAGGAGGCAGAGCAATGAGATGGAGTCACTCCTGTGCCCTTCTTCTTGATGGCAGATGCAGTCCTGTGGACTTCAGGTGTAGGATCAGACTTAACAATGTTTCCAACTCCTTTAATTTCACTGAGCTACTTAGGAAATAAAGTGTAAGGTGTCTAGTAGCAGAATTAGTTGAAAGACTGGGGTGAGATACTTTGTAGAGATAATTCACACCTCCTTCCATAGCTGGCAAAAGGGACATCTCCATCAGAGGGCTGGCATGAAACTGGCAGACTGACTGAGCGTTCTGGGGCACCCTCCAGCAGCCTGATCAGTTGAATAATTTTGGCACCTAACTTAAGAGCATAAAATGAGATGGTGTGAGTGTGTGTGTTCAATGTAATCTCAAAAAAAGTGATTGGAAGTCCATCCCAAATTTTTTCCCAGTCAGTATGTTTCTGTGGTATGAAGGCTATTAAGAGTCAATTGAGTCATGGCTGGGCAAAGACTGGGCTACCTGATACTGATATACAGGTTCTGTCTGAATTTGTATGTGATCAGTGCAGCATTGTCCCGGATTTCAGGGCACCTACATAGTTAACGTCAGCACAGATGAAAATCAAATTAGAGTGTAAAGGCTCCTTGGACACCTGGAGAATATCTTAAATTTTTCTGAATTTTTAAACAAAATTTAAGCCTTACAGAAGTTATGTCAATGTTGATTTGCTTTAGTGTTCCTTTTTCTGCTTGATCCAGTTGCCAGTTCTTGTCCATCTGTACTGTCTTACTGCTAGTGGGAGTACTTTTGAGGATCACTCTCCTCCCAGGGCTCCATCTGGGACTGCAGGAGCTGAGAAAGACTCTTAATCTGCATTTACTGCAGCACGCCTGGACCTGCAATACTCTTCTTTAATAGACAAATCTTTGTCAGAGAAACTAAGCAATGAACTTTACGCAAGCATCTTCCATAAATTACTGGTAACTAAATCAATAGCAAGCCTAGCCTGCTATTCTTAGCTTATTTCCCTCTCTCTATGCGTGAGCAAATTCCAGCATACCTGCTGACTGCACAAATAGCACAGACCAGTCCAGGGCATCCCTAGAATGAAACCCACAAGCAACTCAGGCAGCGTGGCCATCAATGAGTGAGATCAGCCTTGTAGTGAGAGGAGAGCGTGAAAAGGGCATTTTGGAGGATGCTGGATCAGATGCTGTGTCTCACCATGGTTTAAGTACCCATATTTCCAAAAGAAGTCTGCCCTTCAAATTCTCCTTTCAAATTGTTATAAAGAACTATTGCATACGCAAGGAGAGAGAATAAATTGGCTTAAGTAACCAATGTTGCTCTTAAATTTCCTCTTAAATTTTGGACTGTGACTGGCTGGTATAAAAATCCATCATGTGCTTTGCCTGTTAACTAAAGTCTTGTGAAGACTGAAGCAGTGGCTTGTGTCTGGCTGAACGGCTGTGCCCATGCCTCTTAGCCAGAGCAGACTCCATGCCTGTGTACTGAGGCTGTTAATTGTTCCCTAAATTCCAGCAGAATGATGAATCAGAGGCTTCTCTTGCATGAAAAGTGTTTTGACTCAGAAGTATTGAGGCCCCTGTAAAAGAGAAATATTGTTGATCTAAAATCATCACATTTCACAGAAGATAATTCATGACATGTTATGCTTTTGGGGGAAAAAACTGAAAAGGAAAGGAATTCCTGAGGGAATTACTCATGAGGGAGAAAGATAATATCTGATAAGTGAAATTAGTCATAAGTTGGGGAAAATGTATGGTAAAATATGAAAGCATGTTCTTATGAAATAATTTTGTAGGACAGATCTCCTCCTTGCATATTTTCCTGTCTAAGGGATTGCTAGTCTGTTGCTTTTGTCCTGTTGTGAATTTTCCTGTTGTGAATGTGCTAGTGTTTATAAAATGTTGCTTGCTCTGTCTTTTCAAGCTTTTCCAAGTAATTCATAGAGAGAAAGGTGCCTTTCTAAACACTTCTTAGTGCAGGAAGTGAAAAATGTGTAGTCAGAGATACCAAAGCCAACACAGTAAACTTAAAAATCTTGACAGAAACTTGATTCTAGTCAGATAAAATGCTGCTTAGATCCCCTATAAACTAAGCCCCAAGGGTGCGAACTACATTTTTATGAGATGGTTCCCCAAACACCAGTTTTGTAACTGCATGTAATCTAAATGTACATTTCCATAGACTTTCTGCAGCAATTCGTGTAAGGCTTATTGTATCACACAGATACAATACTAAAACCAACATTTTAGTTAGAAAGTACTCACTGGGCAGCAAAAAAGAAGGGGCCTGTGGGAAATCCTATTTATTTGCATTTGGTGTTTGCATTTCTTGCTGTAAATGTTAAATACATGCCTCCTGTTTCAGATTGCACGAGCCCTTCATTTGGGTTTTCCAGCACCATCTGTAGTCAACAGACTACAAAAAGAGGAGAGGAAATGCTCTGGCTGTTGTAATAGCTAAATCAATTTTTGTTGTCATTTTTACACACACATTACAGAGGTGCATAAAATTAGGTGCCAGGTTCTCTGCCAGCAGTATTTACCGATAGGTAGTTGTGGAGCACTGGGGACTATCGGGTGTGAGGAAGCTGTCCACGGAAAAAACAATTGAAGAAAATGAACCAACAGCAGGAAACACTCTTGCTACCCTGGGCAAGAAAATGGCTAGATGTTGAAAGACACTCAATGTGGTTTTTTTGTTTTAAATTAAAGTCCTGGAGGAATTGCTGTATGGAGCAGCCCGGGATCATGGGTAATTTAGTTAAAACCCAAACCCCATGTTACATGAATTAATAACACTATCCAGTATTAGTGCAGAGCACTGAATATTGTATTGGTACCTGAACCAGCAGAAGGTGAACACAGGTTATTGTTTCTCTGGTCTGGGATATGCATCTGATATGGGCTTTAAAAGAAAGCCAGTGCTTTGTTTAAAGCAACAAAACTTGACTCTGGCATGGAAACGAGAGGAGAATGATGATGAGATTTACAAAGCATTAAAAACTCAAAAATGAGAACTTTTTGGCTAACTTTCATAAATTATCTTGTGGGCATTCTGGATGTGCCTGCACTAGGCAGAATTAAAAAAAGTATTTCCAATATTTTTGAGACCAAAAAACTCAAAGAAATCTTCCCCTCATCTCACAATTAATTTAAATATAATCAGCAAAAAGCCCAAGCCAAAAAATAATTAAGCAAAAGGAGATAGAAATCTCTTACAGAATTTGTTCTGCCAGAAATATATTTGTTGTAATATCCCACTAGTGGCCAGTAAAGGAAATGGAAAGTGAAAATCATGCCAAGATTACATATTCACAGCTCTGCCTACTCTATTCTCAGTGCCCAGCAGTATGAAGGCCTGAAACAACATCATTTTTAACATTAAACTAACTCTTGTCATGTGAAAGTGGAAGATGAGCCAGATCTAAGATATAGATATATAGCCCTTCTGCTACAGAAGGTTGGATTCTAATTATCAAATGTGTAGGGCAAGCAGCAAGAAGCCTCTGCTGCTGATAAAAAGACTGACCCTTAGTGTATTTGTAGTGGTTTAGGTGATCAGTTGCCCCAAATAAGGGGCAAATTTCCCTACAAATGAAGTAGGGAGCAAGCCCTCTGTGTTACAGTGCTACAGATGCAATGCACACCTGCTATTTAAACTGAAAACCAGTGTGTGATTTTTGGCTTGCCAAGGGCTGGGAAAGGCACAGCAAATGGCAGGGTATTCTGGATAGGTCTGAGATTGTCACAAGACCTGGCATCTCCCCCTTCCATGGTCCATCTGGTATGACGAGCAAAGCCTCTGCAGTGGGAACTGCAGAGTAGTGGTGTTTAGGGGGAGTGGTCCAGCTCACCTGTGGATGAGTCAGGACTTCCTGTAGTAATATCCAAGAGTGAAGTTTGTTTACTCACTGCACCATCATGGCTCTGAATGAGCTATTACAGTCTATAAGGCAAACATGTATTTATTTAGACAATTTTAAAAAAATTGATTTTTGATCCAGCCCATGGTAAAAGCTCCTAAGGAACCAGCTATGTAAATCCTTCTTTAGCTGTATAAATACTCTTTTTATTCTCTCTGTAGTTAACTTTCATATGATGGCACGAAGGATGAATGATGATTAGCTGGAATCCGTGCTCAGGAAAGAGGGAGAACAGGGAAATAGATTCTCTATCATATATTATCTTATGAGACTTCAGTAATTAAACACTTTACAAGCAGGATAATAACCAGTAGCCTTTCCTTATTATGGTTTTTATCCTGGCTCTGCCACTTAGGTTGGCCCAGTCGTATCACCTCCATTTCCTCATCTGTACAATGGTAGTAAAAGTATTGACCTTCTTAATAATATCTCTCAGAGATGGAAAGACAGGAAATGCTCTGTAAGACCTGCATAATTATTGTTAACTTCAAGCTCTGAGCAGTTCTCTTGGAGCCAATGGGAATGCTCACATGTGGAGCTAGTTACAGTGCTGGGAACCACTGATGGCTGCAAATTGTGGAAAACTGGCCTTCTGATGGATCATAAGTCTGCTTCTGGAAAACTGTTTTTGCTTTCCATATGGGCTGGGACTTTCAGTGATGCTTTAACAAGTTATGCCTGGGAATTGGATGCATAACTCTTTCAAGGTTTTTGAAAGTCCTTGCAAGGAAGCAGGAGGTTGCTGTTGGAATTGCAGTCTAAAATTACAAACAAGCACATACACAAACAAAAAAAAGAAAAAAGAAAGCAGAAATTGTAGAAGGATGGGGGGGAAAATCTTAAGTTATTTTGGAAATGGACATTTTACTGGAAATGAAAGTAAAAATTAAAAAAACCACTGCCAGTAGAAAAGAAATTCTGGTTTTGCTATTCTAATCTGAGTGTAAACACTTTATATGAAAATGGACACTGCAGGGTTGGGGGGGCGGAAATCTGAAGTACAAAGCACATGGGAATATTCATGATTCTTTTTTGCTTACTTGAGCCTGTCTTCAATTCCTGTTTGGATGGACTGAAATACCAAAATAAGCAACCTGATTTTCAACACTGCTTTGAACATTCTTCATTAAAGAGGAAACAAGTGACTGTAGCCACCTACTTCGGAAAAAAACTCAGCCACTTCTTTTCATTGATGCCTTGATTTCTTTAAGTTATGTTAGTACCAGAGAATCCTCTCACTTGAGCCATGGTTTCTCTTCCTTCTCTTCCAATTTAAGTGGGTAATATCCATATGCAAATTTTCTAGAAAGGTCTCTTGGCAAATACAGGGGAAAAAAATCCAGCAAAACTTCTTAGCAACAGCTGGGAAGAACATCAAGAAGGAATCTTTCTTTCTCAGCCTTGGAAATGTGTTGGCATTCATATCTCTGCTCAGTGCTCTGCTGGAGCTGTGTGCTTATTAGTGCTCTTAGAGTGCAGACAAACTCCACTGATTCAATATGTATGCTTGTCCCACATCCTTTATTCATATTTTAATCCAAAAGTCTCCATTGGTGCATGCTACAGTACTGATCCAAAGCTCAGGAAAGTTAGTAAAGACATGCAAGATGACAGCAAGGACTTATACCCTCGTCCCTCAAAGTCCCTAAATCCCTGTGCTACATCCCTCTTATCAAGGCATTGAACTGATTCAGAGCGTCTTTGTGCTTAATATTTCAAATGTCTGCTACCTGTGTGTGGTCTGGGCAGTGAAAGAAGTCCTCTGGCCTTTTTTTGGGAGCTACTGCAAACAGTGGTTTGCATTTGCAGGCATATGATACCCTGTTCTTTATTTGCTCTTCACATCAGTATGGTGCAGGGACATTGAGGTGCTTATCACTAGAAACAGGCTGCAGTGAGGACAACCATGCCCAGGACTTTTTCCAGCCTGAAATATGAAAAGTGTGTTCCTCTTTTATGCAGAAAAACACGGGAAGATGGCCCATGTAATTACTGGAAATCAGCAATCTGTCTCCTGTCATTCAGTTTAACCCATGTAAACTTGCCAAGTGCAATGGATACATTCCGTGGGTGTGATTTCAGAGAAGGAATCGTCCATCTGGTTTATGCAAATGCTGCTTTAAAGGAGGATGACTGACAGTTTTTTCCAGGCACAGAGTGCAGCAGACAGGCTGGAAGCTGGTTACTTACCAGCCTGGATACAAAAGATGCTGTGGAAGTAACGGAAGCTGATATTATTAGCAGAAGCAGACAAATAGGCAGTGGGAATGTTGTGGCTGAGCAGGTAAGCCAGAACTCGGCTGTTTGTGATGTGAGGTGACTCATATGGAGGAAGAAAGGTTCACCTCTTCTGGATGGACAGTGATTTTTGTAGATAGCTCTAATTTGTAAAACCTGCAGTAGCATTTGAGGATGTGCCTTACAACAGAAGAGATACAAAGGGGTCACAAAAATGAGGAGTGATCATAAGTACAGCTGCATCCTCATTTCCTCTCCTGAATACAGTGCTTCTGTTCTGACCTAGCTGTTCCAGTATAACATTTCAAAATAATTAAAAGACAATCACACCTGTTTTTCTAATTCAAAGTTCCAAAACCTACTGCTAAGTATGTTGTCTTGCATATATGTCTGCTTAATTTGTACCTAGAGATGCTTTTTCTTTATTTTTCTTTCCCTCTTTGAGATTTCAGATTACTGATCTGTAAAAAATGAGCAGTTTGCCTTTTCATTATATGAATAGCAGAATAGGATCCTGTCACCAATGAAAGTACTATATTTATGACTCATTATAATCCATTCATTGCTTCACAGACCCAGAGCCCTCCAGGGAATACCACAAACCCACATAATTTTCCCAAGTGCTCCATTTCACATTTGGATCTTTGGTTTAGCTGACAGATATGAAAAAGGAAGAAAAAGGTGCAGGAAGGCAGGGAGTCCATGCAATTGTGCATGTACAGATGCTCAGCAGGGATATCAGGAATTTCAGTTCAGAGCTATCCCTGTCATGCTCCTGGTCCCCATTCCTTCTGATGCTGCAGCAACCATGAGGAGCAGAGGGACTGAACTTGAGGAGCTGACAGAGGTCAGTACGCCTTTAATGGTCGCAGGCCCATTGCGGTAGGCAAGTGTTGGCACCAAAAGCCTTGTTGGAACAGGCTAAGAGAGCAGCTTCATGGATCTTTACACATTGGGATGCCATCCAGGGGGACCTGAACAAGCTTGAGAATTGGGCCCATGTGCACCTCACGAGGCTGAACAGGGCCAAGTGCAGGGTGCTGCGCCTGGGCTGAGACAGCCCTCGGTACCAACACAGGTTGGGGGATAAACAGATTGAGAGCTTCCCTGCTGAGAAGCACCTGGGGCTGCTGAGGGATGAAAATCTGGACATGATTCAACAGTGTATTCTCCAGCCCAGAAAGCCAATTGTATCCTGGGCTGCACTAAAAGCAGCATGGCCAGCAGGGTGAGGGAGGGGATTCTGCTCCTTTACTCTGCTGAGACCCCACTGGAGTGGTGCATCCAGGTCTGGGGTCCCCAGCACAAGAATGACGTGGACACTTACAGACTGAGTCCAGTGGAGGGCCACATAAATGATCAGAGAGCTGGAGCATCTCTCCTACGAGGAAAGGCTGAGAGACATGGGGTTATTCAGTCTGGAAAAGAGAATGTTTCAGGAAGATCTTATAGCAGCCTTCCAGTACCTACACGGAGCATACGTGAAAGCTGTCAAACATTTTACAAGGTTGTGTAGTGATAGGACAAGGGGTAGCAACTTTGAACTGAAAGAGGGTAGATTCAGGCTGTAAAGAAGAAATTTTTTACAATGAGGGTGGTAAGGCAGTGGAACATGTTACCAAAAGAGGTGGTGGATGCCCCACCCCTGGAAGTGTTCAAAGCCAGGTTGAATGAGGTTCTGAGCAACCTGATTTAGTTGAAGATGTTCCTGCTCATTGCAAGGGGATTGGGTTAGATGATCTTTAAAGGCCCCTTCCAGCCCAAACAATTCTATGATCTTGCTGCAGAAAGGAGCTCAAAGTCCTGTGCAGGAAAGCTACTGTGCTATGTTTTCACAGTGCTGTCTGTCAGGCCTTGGAATAGCATAAAAATTCAACTTCTTATATTTATTCTGCAGTGCCCAAAAAATGCACTGATCTGGTGTTACCAATTTGATTTCCTGGCTAGGAATGTATAGCTCTCAGGTGCTATCAAATCTCTGTGCAGACAGAGTGTTTTGGGCAAAGGTGACCAGGTGCTTTGGTTGTGCCTTGCAGACAATCTGATTTCCACTTTAGTGCATAGCTTTCTGATGGCTGTGCTCAGTCCATGTGCTGGTGTGGTGTCTGCATAGTGGTGTTGGGACTGAGTATTTCAGCATTAGCTGCAGTGTAGAAGAGGAGGGCTGGCTTCTAGAGTCACTTGTGTCTGAAAGTTCTTTTCTGGTGTGGTTTTACAGAGTCAATACCCCTCTGTCTCTCCTTGGCATGGGAAATAGCTCCTGAGCCATACTTACCTTGCTCAGGTTCGGGAAGATCTGCAGTGTTTTGGGGAGGATTTTTTAAAAATTCTGATGATGTTATTCTATGAAATAACATGCCTTTTCATTAGTAGTTCATGTGTAGTACTTCCAGAGCTGTTCGTTTCTCGGTGGAAATCTGCCTGATGCCAGCTCTACTCTGTCAGTAACCCTCAGAATGCCTTCATCAGACGGGATGTAATTATGGGTGTTTGCAGTGGAGAGTGTGGGTGTTTTTGTTAACTGGAGATGCCTTCATTGGGATTGAAGTGTCACCCCTCTCAGTGAGGCAGACAAGGAAAGCAGAGGTAGCGAGATGCAAATGACCAGACTTGGGCCTTTGGGGAGATAAACACAGATTGGGGTAAATGAGTGAGCGGTTCAGATTTTTTGCTTGAACATATAAAATTTATTTCTTGAATTTACTAACATGATTTGCAATCCCATTGCCTGGTTTGGTATGAAGTCTGAAGAATTCCTTCACATTTCTCCTTTGATAACTTTCACAATTATTGTAACTGCTTCATGATTCCTCTCCTCTTTTTTCCTCAAAACCTTGGGTTTTTTTAGCCAAGAGGAGACAGTGAGTCACTTCTGATCACATTGTGGTACCTTTTAATTTTCTGCTGTTTCTTAATGGAGCATTTCACAGGAATGCACTCCATTTCATTCTTGCACCACCATGAAATACTGTCAGGTTGCATGTAATGATTAGAGCAAAGAAGAGGAAAATATCATAACTCTTTCTTTCTCTAGGAAGTTCATTAAAAAGTAGTAGGAATTCTGTATCTACCAGGAATTGAGGTGGCATGGGGTACCTGGGGTGTACTCTGTTGTCTGGAATAGAGTGGGTCTGCAGCAGGGACTTGAGTCCTGTTTATCCTGGACTCTCACTGAGGTGGGATTGCCCTTAAACCTGGCAGCTTTTAGAGCAAAACAGGTCTTCTAATGGCAATTCAAACTCAGTGGCTCCACAGGTTTCCCTGGAAAGTGACCTGCTTAGACTTTAAAAAAAAAAAAAGTCTTAAAATGATTGATTTGATCTGGGAAAGATTTGATTTAGAGAGCTGTTCAGGAATTCAGGACACTTATGCACTGAGTAAGTATGGATTTAATGGCTTAATTTAAAGCATCCAAGTTTTAAAACGTTAGACCTGAGGTAGTAATGTTTCGTACGAGTACTTAGAAGTGCTTGAAATCAATCAGGATCCATCCCTTTGCTCCGCAGGCAGGGTGGTGGTTGCTGGCTGGAAGGCAGCACTGCCCGTGTGTGTGTGTGTGTGTGCACACTGCAGATGGTGCTCACCCCCAATCGCCGTGGAAAGCGATAACGATGGCTGAGCTGCGACAGCGACGTGCTTCTGGCCCACGCCTTTGACAAACACGTTTGTGTGCCGAAATCAGGGATGCCTCTCTGAAATACTGCTGCCTCTGGGGAGTCACAACTGCAGCTGTACTTACGGCAAATGAGGTTGTTGAATCAAAAACTCCTCATCCTAATACTCTCCGCTTGGCCAGCTTTATATGGGAAAGCTTTTAGATGTGTGCTTAAGCAGACATTTTCAGTGAGGTTGCGCTGGAGTTCCTTTCATCAACTGTACAGTTCTCATAAAAGTGAAAGCATGTAGATATGCCCTTGTATGCTTGAGTTTTGAGAGTAGCAGTCCATTCTATTTTAATCCTACTTAAACCGTGAGCAGAAAAGCCTCCAAGCAGCATGACTGCCCAAGTTCTTATTTGCACTTTTGATGCCTTGGTGACTGCAGATGTACTCAGGCCTCCGTTAGCAGCATTTGCATTGGCTGGCATAGGTACTTAAAATTTTGGCTAATATAAAAATGCATAATATAAATTAAGTGGGACTTCCTGGGCAGGAGATATGACATCTAAATGTTTTCGAGAAGAATTTTCACCAGTGACATTGAATAATGTCCCTGCAGTGCTGTTCCTCTGCCTTTCAAAAACATGGCAAGGAAAAAAAAATCTCTGATTTAAAAAACCCTAATAATCCCTGGTTCCAATTCTTCTTAATTTTGCAGTATTTTATTTAAAGCATTTTAATATACTTTTCTTAGACAAAATGCCAAGACATGGTTGATAACTTTTATGCTTAACTGAATAATCCTGAGAAATTAACCTGAAAAATAAGGTTATTGGATTTTTCTTGGGAAGGTTTGAAATAATGTGATTTTGTGAAGTGTTGAGGCTAGAGTTTCTCAAAAAAAGCAGTTGCTCACAAAAAATCATAGTCACTGTTGATCTCTCTGGGTTGTTTCATGACTGTATTAATAGGAGTTGTCATTATTTCAAACATTAATTGCTGCTCTTAAGAACAAGCTTAAACTTATTTACTACAGACAATTTCTTTCAGAGAAAACCCTTCCTGCATTAAACAAGCTTGTATCAGATGACCAAAATTACCCACTAAATCATGGTGAGTCCAAAATACTTTGATCCAGCAAAACCACAGAAAGAAAACCCTGAGTTTTTAAAACATGGGAAATGTTTTTATTTTGGAAATAAAACACGAATTGCAACTTCATCAAGATTTTAAAGTTTTCAATCCTTGGCAGAGGAGTCCACTTCCTTGCAGGGCTGAGGCTCTGGGTAGTGCCACTGTGAGAGTAGATTTGGAGGGGTCTGCAAGAAGCAGATTGTTTATGCACGTGTAGCAGCAATGAGTACAGCAGTGTGTGGTGGGTCCTTCTGACTCTTTGCAACTCTGCAGCTTTTCTGTTGTCTGCTAAAGACGTGGTTAAACTCATACGTATACAGCTTCTTGCTCTTTGGGCCTCTCACCTCCCTGTCCAGCTGTTTCCAACAACTGCATGAAAACAGTATTTTTGAGGTGTCCCTCTTTCTGCCAAATGTAATTAACTTGAAGGAAAAGTTTAGAAGTTTTGACTGAAGATTACTAGACCAAAACAAAGAGAGCATGCCTCCAGTTTCTTCAGGGAAGCACAGTATTGCCAGCTAGAGAGAATTACTCCCTCTTACAGCAATCTGGTTTTAGAAACACATTGCTGAAGTTTCCCTAAAAACTAAGCCATCCTTAGAAAATGAGATTCTGTGTTGGCACATGCCAACATGTTTCTGATGAGCTCAACTAACTGACTACCCTTCTGGAGTTATTTATTTAGCCTTTTTCAAATTATTTAGATTTTTAATTAGAATCTTGATGGCATTGAGTTTTGGCAACTTGATAGCAGGAGTAACTGCATTTTCTTTAAGGAAACAGCTTTCCCAGTGACATAACCCTGTGTGAGAGAGAGTGGGGAGGAGGTGGGAACAGCCTTTCCCATAGTATCCCAGAAAGAAAACAGCTTCATGGACTAGGAGCTTAATTAGGACTGAAATCCATAGCAATAAGTGGGGAACAAATATAGTTAATTTGATTAAGCCTCAGAGTGAATGAGTTGCACACTGCATTGATTACTTTAAAGCAAATAACAAAGGCAAGGCCATTTACTTTATGGTACTATTACTGCAAATGAAATCAGTATCAAGCAGGTTGCTGGGGAGTGTAGCTAAGACAACCTCATAACCTCATCCGCTGATAAATGAATCTTTGGCTAATCAGTAGACTCAGCATGGAGGCTACTCCAGCAGACTGTAAGTGAGTCACAGCAAGGCAGGTACCCTTCCAAACAAGAAGGCTAAGAAATAAACAGGCCTTGGATAGATGATAAAGGTCACGCAGTCTCTGTGTTTAAGAGTGTTCCTCAGAAAAATACAACTGCTCTCCCAGGGAGGGCAAGAAGGAATGGTATTGATAATGCACGATGCATGAGAGTGACTTGTAGGGCTTCACAGGGGTATTTACATCAACAGATAGACACCAAAATAACCTGTTTAAAACAAAATGCTGGCAAGTTTTGCTGCTGACACGAGAAGTGAGAGTTTCATAGCATAGCGGGAGAACTGAGGAGCAATCTCTCTGATGGCTCTTCACAATATCAACTCTCTCCCACTACTCCCCATGGTTCTCTGTAGGGCTGGCTGGCCAAAGATGTCTGCCATTGCCTCTGCAGGTGGTGTTACCCAGAACAGAAAGACAGGTGATTCTTCCCCTTCCTCCTCTGCTCTGTGTGGCACACTGAGTCTGCACATACTGAGTGAGAGAGAAACCAGCAAGCTGAGCTGCCTAAAGTTTGCATTGATCAGCCAGATGCTGTGCTGGGAGTAGTCTGCGGCAAGAGTGAGGGGAGCACTTCTCCTAAGCTCCTTTTGTTGAGGAGGGCACTTCAGTACTACGACCAAAAGGGTGGTCCTTTAGAGACTGTGTTGGCTTTTAATTAGCACCAGGCAGATCCCGACTGCACAGCATTCCCTGAGGAGGTAAGCACTCCATGGAAAGCTTGTGGGTGTGCGTGTGTGAACCATCTTTGTAGAGATTTCTGCACTTGGTATTAGCACTGGAGAAATAGCTTCCCTCCCACCCACTACAGATAATTTTATTGCTCCTGCATCTCTGAAAGTGGGATAGTCAACTGCTTGATATTTGGAGACAGGAATTCTTCAAAAGCCCCTGCATCTGTTCTCAGTCCAAGCAAGCACTCTCCAGAGGCCAACTTCCCATAGGCCATCATGCATAATGTGGATGAAACCTCCTGAATTATTGATCTTGCAGAGGCATATAATTGTAGCTTACACAGTGTGTTTACTCTCAGTGCTTTGATTTATCAGATCTTATAATAATGTTCTCACTTTTGGCACTTGTAAAATACAACTGGCTTGCAGTTTAATAAATATTGACTTCTAGCCATTTGCTGCTTTGTGATTATTCCTCCTAAAGAACAAACTGATTGCTTCCTTCATTCAGATCCACTGCAAACGGTGCAGGAACTGAATGCTTTTAATATTACATTTTCCCACCAGGAAAAGACTTGGCTCAGCAGTGACCTTCCCATACTTGTAAGATCAGGGCACTGTTTCTCAGGCTGATGTGCACTTGAAGATATTTGTGGTCACCCTAAGGGTCAGCAGGCATGTCTCCTTCACAGAGAGAGAGCCCCATTTCCCCAGCCCCTTTTTTTTTTGTTCATCACTTTTAACAAATTAAGTTGTTCCATGTGGCTCTGATTAGAACGAGGAGAATCCTTGCACTTTACCTGGTAGATTTTTTTGTTCAACCCTCTCATCACTGAATTATTGGTGTATGCATCACACTGGGCCAGGGCTGCCTGTGGAAGTCCTGCCAGAGGGAGGAGAGTCCAAGTGGGCATTTGTTTTAAGCAAGACATGTAATCCAGCCCCACCTTCCAGTGGCTGGAGAGCCATTTTCTGCTATTGACATACCAATGCTGGCCAAATATCTTGAACACCTTTTTAGGTCATTCCCGTTTTCTAACCTGAGCTGCTCATTTTCCAGTTTACGTCTCTGCAGTTTCCTTCTCTTACATGTTATCATAAATCCACAGCCCTTCTATGACTGACACTAGCCATAATACTAAAAGGAATACATGGTAGAAGCATGTAGCCACTGACAGTCAGGAAACCTTTCCAAGAAATGCTCATCTTTTCAATATAAAACCAAGACGACATTGATTTTTTTATCCTTTGAGGGGCTCCTGCTGTCCTAGAGGCTTTTTTTCTGGGTTGAAGACTCTTTGCATTAGGTGGAATCCAGACTCACAGTGGGAGCTTGTCAGTCACACCGCTTGTAGCTCAACAAACTAGAGGGCAGGTGTGGAAGAAATCACAGATGATATCTTGGATTCACAGCCTGATTAAATGACCTTTCCCTGGCTCCCACAGCAGGTCCATTGCAGATCCATACAATGAATCTACTTTTTTTTGGTTCAGTTCCATGTTATGACCCACGAGCTCACCTGTCCACACCTGGCAGCACAGGAGTCAGAATGAAGACTAACAGTTTTAGCCAAGCCAGCAGAATCGCAAAATGTTCTAGGCTGCATTTGCAATGCTGCCAGCACTGAGTTCCCTGGATGTCTTTCTGTTAATTGACAGTAATACCAGAGCAGTTCAAGGAAAAATTACTTGTTCTGTCCTTCTTGTGGAGAATCATCTATCTGTTTGGTTGGTAGATACTGCAAGACTTCTCTTGGAGTTTGATTATACTTTGAAATTAATTCAGTTGAATTTAATTTACTTAAATAAGAGATATAAATTAGAAAAGATCAAAATGAAAAATCACCTCTTTTTTTCTAATTAGATTTATTTTTGTGCTTAATTAATATATTTCCTTTCTCTTTGCCCATTGCTAAAAAGTAGATATATTAATCCCAGAAAATACCAATCTAGATCCCCTTTATTAGGGGAGCTTGCTTTGCACCAGGTTGGGACTTGGCCTATAGCCATGCAACCCCCCTTGTATTAGCAAAGAGCAGCATGTTTCTGTGAGTCTCTAGCTCTCAGGAATGATTTGTCAAGCTGTAACTAGCGAGCACTGGTCACTCAGTCTTGAGGAGGAAACTTTTCCCTGCAGGCATTTCTGGCTTTTGCCTGGTCTTCCCCAGCCAGCACTCTGCAGGCAGGGACAAGGTGCTCCAGGGGGATGTGTGGAAGGAGATCCTACTGTTACCTCAACCTGTCTCCCAGCTTCCTGGTTGTGCTTCTGGCTACGCACAGAAAATGACAAGGGTGCCCTGTACCCATTCACATTTCCTCCTGGTGTCCTCATTTTTCTTCCTGAGATCTACTTCTCTCCTGCATCCCTCTGATAAGTGGAAAGAGGATCCTGAGCCAGGTGAGAGGCAGCCCTAGGTGCTGTGCTTACTTTCTTGTCTCCTGGGGCCCTGCCTAGCTCCAGTGTGAGAGGTACTCCATCCAGCTGGATCTCCCTTGGTGCTAGCATACTCTTGGATGATAAAATTGTGACCAGTCCTGAGACTTTTTCTTCCTGCTGCATTGTGGCTGTAAATTGTAGAACATAAGGTATGGAAGCAGACAGACCTCAAAAAGAGGGAAATGGATGTTTGACAGTCACCAGTTTGGGAATCCACCCTGGTAGCTGCGAAGGTGGTGTCAGTTCCCGTTATTGGTATAACAGGGCCGATGTGTTCTCTCAGCAAACGTAGATCTCCACATCCGCTTTATCCACTAGATGGATGACATAAAGCAGCTTGCTTTACAGCAAATGCTTTATGCCATCTTGAATCTGAAGTGTATTTCTGTAGTCTGCCAGAACACTTCGGTGTGAATGTCTTGTTAGGTCAAATATATGTTTGGAAGCCTTGATCAGCGCTGCAGAGAAAGATTTGTCTCTGAGAGAAAGATTGGCGCAGACAGAAATTGATATAATTGTATTAGCAGCCCCATACTTCTCAGCACGTGTGCTCAATGTGTAACTACAGGCTAGCTGAGAAACTTGATAGCACAAGGACGGGAGAGGGTAGTTAGTTTTATTTTCTGTCTGTATCTATCATCTGCCTGCCTGCCTGCTGTATTTCCAAGATGTGATATCCAACCTCTGTAACTGAGATCTTTAGCACCAGCTAATGGATCCGAAAGCTTCAACCCCCAGCAACTTTAATGGGAATGAGTATTTTTTTCCTTTTTTCTTTTTTTTTTTTTTTCATAATTGTTGCATTTTCCTCTGGAGATTCACCTCACTGTGTTCATCCACATGGGTGCAATTTCCTTAAGCTCATGCAGTCTTATAGTTTTATATTGTTAAATATTGCCTCAGGAGAATCTCTGAAGGTTAGCTCTGTCATCTCTGCGTCAGTAACATTTTGCAAATATACCATATCAAATTAGAGTAATCTTTCCACATGATCATCCCTGTTCATCAGCAAAACAGTAACTTGAGCTACAGTGTGTTTCTTCTTTCTTTCCTGGCTGCAGGATTGTTGCTGCCATTTTTTTTCTCTGCCTCAGGCTTTTGTAAGAGATACCAATTGCATATTAGCACCAAATTCTTTGTTGTATTTTTTCAGCAGACATATCAGCAAATTCAGGTAGCATTTTGAAGAGATGCAGCATTACATAGGTGACATTATAAACGTGAGCAGACTAAGCCTGACACATTCCCAGGGAGAGTAGGAGGATAGCCTCCTGAGCTTTTACAGAGGGAAACTGAGGAAGAAAAATGTTCATCAGAAGTCATAAAGGATGTCAGGGTCTGGGCTGTCCAGACGGCTTGCTCTTGAATTCCTCCCTTCCAACTGAATCACAAAGACTGCATGCCCTCCCTTCTTTCCTTTGGAAAGAGATGTATAGTGCAGAAATTCATTTCACAGAATTGTATGTCCTTAATAAAATTCAGCTCTAGTTATGACCCTGTGAGATGATTAGTGAATTAGAGTTCTTAATTAGCATTTTGCATAATTCATGGCAATTACAACATTCTCATGGATATGATTGTCTGGTGCAGATGTGCAAACGTGCAGCTATAATTTTCTCATCTAAATAACTCTTTTGGTGAAACCTCTAATTTTTACGACTCTATTGTGTAAGGGCCATTATTCCTGTTGTTATTTTTAAGGCATTAGAAAATGGATGTGAATCTCACTTCAGCTTCAATCACTGCAACTAACTGTTTTTCAGAAGCTTTAAAAACTGTCATAAAAGTTTGCTTCTGGGTGAGAATTAGGCATTTGAATTTTCTGAAGGACCTATCCTACCCACTTTTTAACATCCCACAGGGAATTGTATAGCAGTTTTTCAGTTACAATAATAAAAACCAAAAGCTAAATCCAGTAGGTGCACTAGCCAAGATTTACATGGCTGGACTGTTAATGGATTGAGCTCCTATTCCTTCTTTAGCTGAAAATAGATTGCAAAGTTCTTTGTGCTGTAAAGATCCTTTTGTCAGAAATGTATCAAGTATTATGTATGTAATGTTATTAGGACTAGCTTTTTGGGTACAGAAAAATCTGGCAGTTACATGGAGTGAGCGGCAGCTAAATAGAGGAGGAAAATGGTCATGGCATAGTTAGAGCCCCGAAAATTTCCAAAATGCCGTCCATCAGAAATTAAGGGCAATGGCACGGAAATCAACGAGACAGATGATCAAAATGCAGTTGCACCCAACTCAACACTTCCAGGTACAGCTTGTATTTAGAAAAAAATTACTGAGTTCCAAGTGACAAATTTGAATTTCTACTTCCTTCATTAAGTACCTACCCAGACAGTATTAAATGTAATTAATTTTACCTTCGTAATTATAATTTAATATGTAAATCTATTTACAGTATTCCCTTCTATTAAAGCTACAAATCAAAGTGATAATTTCTAAACAAAAGTTATGAATTTCCTTAAATGAAAGGCATTTGTAATTTCCCACAGGAAATTTTAATCACTTTTGGATGTGTAGTCGCAGAACACATAGGAGTTTCATGCAGTCAAGGTGTGATGGAGGGAAAGTGCAACCCTTACATTCTTATTAGAGGAAAATGGCACTCAGAGGAACCTGGATATGTATGTTTGGACACACATAATTTTTAGCAGCTGATACCACCTCCCAGCATCCCCCAAAGCAACTACCTCGCAGCAGCTTACCAGTCCTTTCTAGCATGAATTAATACCCAGATAAAAAATCTTGTCATTTCTGGCCCTCCTCTGCTTATTGAAAATGAAGGTAAAGTAATTCCCCCGATCAGTTGGAACTTGACTGCCCCTTTAAGGTAGGACTTTCTTATACCCTTTAAATTTTTCTCCAGAAATTTATGTCTGTGATTTAGGTCCCTGTCTTTCTGTGTTCATGTTCCACAAAGCAGTGCTATCAAAATAAAAAATCAGATCTAAAAAAAGCAATTCCTTGCTTTTTCCAAATAAAATGTTGAAGCTTCTTATCTATTTTTACCACCTCCTTTTAATGTCTTTGTTGTTTTGAGCACTCTGATACTGCTTACATCAGGTTACTCCCTAAATGTCATTCATGCAAATGCTACTTTCAGCAGGTTTATTCCCTTCCTTTCTTTCTGTAGCTCTTTTCTTAGCCCTAAAACAATATGTGGAAATGCATGGTGTTGTCCATGTATTTATCTGTATTTTATCTGTAACACTTTGTTAATTGTCAGCATCCCTACCCAATGTACTTACTTTTTCATGGATTTTAAGCAGGTATCTTTTAAATTGTCCACCACTCCAATTAACGGTGGAGTAGAAAAACAAACCCATGAAAACCCCCAGTGAAATTTAGCACTTTGTTCCCTAGTGTAAGAGGAAAAAAAGTGAATGGTAATTGCTAACCTTGGAGGAGACTTGGAGGACACAGGAAGCCAGCTTTCCTTCCCGTGAACACGGTGACAGTTTTGCCTCTGGCTAGGAATAAGGAAACATTCAAACAAAACTCCTTTTCTTTATGTCTTTTTTTCTCTGACAGTGATACCTTGTTCATGTTAGCCAAAAGCATTTATGAATCAGGTCAAATAATTTCAGCCAAGGGAGGATAAGGTTGATAGAAGAATTTTGGAAAACCCTGAAATATTTCAGGTTCTCTTATCTGAATGATATTTTTCTTCATTTCTAACTTTTCAATGGAAAAAACACATTATTCCATAGAGGAGAAGCTTCAGTTTTCGACTAAGTGAACTATTTTGACCAAATAATCAAGAGTGTGTTTTATTTTCTCCTAAAATGAGGGGAGGGGAACCAGAGAAAGGGGAAATGGTAGAAGACAAATGTTACAGTTTTGTTTTAGTCAACCTGAGAACTAATTCTCTCATTTCAATACTTACTGGAGGAGTAGGCCAGGCATATATAGCCATTGAAAAAGTATTTGAAACACTAAATTATACAGTAATTTGATTCAGTTTCTATGTGTAACCTTGAAAAATCTTATCACAAACAAGCAGTTAAAATTAAATAAATAAGTAGTGGCTTCCAACAACAGTCTGCCACTTGGGATTGATCAGAGATCTACTGGCATGCTCCAGTTACTATTCAGGTCTTCTCTGAGCTAAAATACACTGGGGGAAATTTTCAATGTCAAAGGGTACGGTGGAGTATCCAGTTCACATGCATGGCAAATAAGAGCTTGGGAGCTGATACGATCCCCCTTGAAATTAAATTCCTCTTTACCTAGATCATCTTCAGGCAGCAGAGTAGCATGGCAAGATGGTCCTTTGCATGGCCAGATCCTGAGCAGTCCTGGCTTTTTCCACTTGTGTGATGACAATTTGATGACCTTGGAAGTCCCTCCAGTTTAGTGGTTGCAAAATTTCGGGTTCCTTTCAAAATTGCCAACATATCAATCTTTCTGTGTCAAATTAATTTCAGGATCATAGAATTGCTCAGGTTGGAAAAGACCTTTAAGACCATCAATTCCAACTGTTAACCTAGTAAAGAGCCAAGAGAGCAATCATGATACCAAGAATAAAGAAGCTATTTAGCCCAAGTTTTCCACATGTTGGCATCCAGTGGCTGTATGACAGAGTCCCTGCCAATCCCTCCCTGCCAGGCCCCCAGAGGCCTTTGCTCAGATGTGTCCCCCTTGAGGCAGAAGTAAAGAGGAGGTTGACAGTGATGAAATGCAGGGAGTGTATGTGTATGGAAGAGCTGAGTGGCAGAGCAAGATTCATGTCTGCTATTACGAAGGGTGATGGGGGAGTAAACAAATGGGTGAGGGAGCAGAGCAGGGGGAAGGACATCTTGAGCACTGATGGGAGTGAGATCGGCAGACACGGCAACAAACCCACAAGCAGAAGGATTGTGGATTGTAAAAGAAATTACAAGGGGCAGAAACGAACAAGGAGCTGCAAAGACTTAATTTTATGTCTTCCAGGAGCGCTTCATAAACAGTGTAAATTTTATTGACCTGTCCACGAATCTTAAAGCATCTCTCAATTTTCATACTTCTAAGGCACTGAGATCATTGGGCCTGACCTCTCGGGTAGTACAGACTATTGAATTTTACCCTGTGATTATTGCATCGAGTTTTATGCTTTTCTGTCCAAGCTTCAGTAGTAAACTTGTTTTCAAAGCCTCTCCTTAGAGGAAACACATTCTACTCATCATTGTCCTTTGAATCATCTCCTGTATTGTCTTTCTCTTGGTGGGCTTTGTGTGGGCAAGACGGAGTGTTAGGGACAAAATCAAAGGCTGGGAGAGTGAAACAAAAGCTGAGTACAGTTTGATTTGTGCAAAACTGTTAATTGCTCAAGTTGAGAGCACATTTTGTCAGTATAACACAAGAATAAAACTGCATCTACACTGCTCCACTGTACTATTGCAATGCTTTGAATGGACAAGATCAATTCACTGCACTTTCCATCTAGTCTTGATTTAATTGATTCCTGCATTATTTCACTGTAAATAAAGTTGTGTGTATTCTGTAATGTAGATAATAATGTTCATGTGAAGTGAAATGAGAGTTATACATCATCAGGCTTGGAGAATATTCTCAAAATGGTGTGGGGGGGGAAGTACTAAAAAGAAGATAAGGAAAAATATATTCTCCATAATTCTGTCAAAAGGGAGAGCATCTGTACTTGAAAAATATATGGGAAGCTTCAAAGACTGCTTAAAGTGCAAGCAAAGAGAAAAAATGAAAACTCTTTCACAATCTAGTACTTGGAGAATAGAGAACCCTTCAAGCTTAAATTAAGAACTCAGTGCTCAAGTTAAAGGCCTGTCAAATATCTTGAAGGAAAGACAGACTTGTACTCTGAAAATAGCACACAAAGTTGGAAGGACTTGGTTAGATCAGCAAGCCTGGTCATTTGTAGGTTTAGAGATCACACAAATGAACAAAATTTATTATGGTCAAATTTTTATCATATCCTGTTACTGAGCAGGTGTTTTCCAACTTCCAATAATGGATTTACATTCTTTTTACACATAGCAAGCAGACAGTTGTATGCTAAGGATCTGAATCTCCAAACTGTTAAGCATATACTTAGTTCTCAGCATCCAAAAAGTCCAGCTGAAATTGATGATCTTTACCTTGAAAGAGGATGAAGCAGTATACTTCTGTGAGCAGTCTTTGTATTATTGTCTCCCACAGTCTTGTAACTTGTCTGAAACAGCCACCTAAGGAAAAGGCTGAGGGTGGGGACATGTTCTGCAGCCCGCTGTGAAAGTGGTGCAAGTTCTCCTAAAGTTTTTCCATAAAACCTGGTCATCTTCTGAACAGTTTTACTCTCTTCTGTTAAGTATGTTTGTTGGTTTGGTTGGCTTTTGTTTTTTGGGGTTTTTTTTTTAGTCATTTATATGTTTTATTTATTGTTTTGAAATTATACTTTCAAATGACTCCACAGTCCCAGCATACATTTATACATATGGCTCAATCTTATGTCAGCTGTGAGGCTCTAATGGATCTGAATATTGAGAGCTGAGCCTTTTTTTTTTTTGCAGTGCACTTGCACAATATGCACTTGAAAGAGGACCCTGGTGTGTATTTGTAATGTGGATATGACTATAAGAATCATGAGGTACTATGAAGTTTATTTTCACATTGAAGAACAGCATATTTGTCAAATCCAGGAGTTTCACTTTTACAGCTTTTTAAAAATTTTCTTTACTGTTTACTGTATTGAAAGATTTACAGCATGAGATCCTATTCACCTTCATGCTTTGGTAATAAGTATTTCATTTCACATGTGTTTCTCTCACCAGCCTCCAGCCTCATAGATCAGTATGTTAGGGTGAACTCTTCCTCCCCCTCCTCATCAATGCACTTCAGTGCCCTGACCAGCATTTTTTATTTATTTAATGAATCCATGTATCAGACTGTTCTTTCTGTGGAGGGAAAGGGGCAAACAGAGCACTGGTACTGAGGGCAGCAGGGTGATTTAGCAGGAAAGGACTGGAGTGACCGACCAGCACTGTGTTTTCCACCAGCTGCCTGTTGCAAGAGGGCTGAACGCTGTCCTCTTTCTGCATGGCTGCTGATGCTTACACCAGAGCTTGTCTCTGCAGCAGCCCTTGAGTGCCAGTCAGCTTGGCTAGCATGACATCTTTGGCATGTAATTCGTTTTGACTGAAGGCTTTGACAAATAGAAACACTGCATTCGTTTCAGTGTCTCTTCAGAGAGCTCTCATTTTCAAATGTTCTGAGAGTCATGTGAATACCAATTTAATGAAAACACTCCGCAAGGCCAAAAGCTTCTTGGATTTAGAGCACAACGTATCACTCCCACCCATCACACTGAGATACTTGAAGAGACTCAGTGTTCCCTTAGGTGAAGCATTGTAGAAATCTAGGTGAGGTTTGGAAACGAGTGTGTGACCCCAGTGTCTTTTGAGGACCCAGGTCATCCTTCTTTGCATTGACCACAGTGTGGTCCAAGAGCAGATCTCTTCGACACCGCTCCTTGAATATGAGTTATGTCATTAAGTACTCCAGTGACTGTGTCTAGTGGACAGCGAGTAGTGTTCTGAAACTTATTTCTGAAACACAGGCTTGTACCTGGATGAGTATTTTCTGGGAAATCGGGGTTGTTTTGCAAACTGTGTGCTGTTTCATGGTGTGATTGACCAGTTTCACTGACAAGTTGAGCAAGAGGAGAGAACGGGGTAACTGGTGGAACTGTTGGTGCCACTCAGACCATTGTGCATGTGTGGCTGGCTGGAAGAGTGCCCTGTCTCTGGTAGATGTTTGCGATGCTCTTTGCAGGCATAAGAGTCCAAGCACTCTCTAGATGCTAAAGGTCTCTGCTGCTGTTAATAAAGGGATTCTTCCCTAGACAAGCATTTGATCTGAGCCAAGCACATTATAGCATGGCTACTTTTAGTTTGCTCAGTAAATCTGTGTTTGCTTTTACGTACTACCAGTGAACTATTTACACAGACCGTATTCACTGTGGGGCTTTCAGCACAGAAAATTCTCTTGAATACATGACAGAGCACTCTTGTTGAATTCCACTGGTCCAGGCTGTAAAACCCATACATCTATTGTTAAAATATGGGTTTGATGTGCCAGATACCCACTGGTATTCAGAAGTCTCCAATGTATTATTATTATTTTTATTTGGAAGAGAGATGGTGAACTCTAATTATGCATAATCACAACAACCCAGAAAGATATCAGTGGAGGGGCACGTTTTACCCTAAAGTGCTATTTGAACTCTTTGGAAAATATTGAATTACCCCTACAGCTATTGCCGATTAGCTACTTAATGAAGCATCTGTGACTGCTGGCATGTCCCAGCCATGTCACTGTGATGCTTGAAGGATAATGGAGATTAACTAAAAGATTGATCATGGTGATTTCTTATGTAGCAGCCAAACAAATCTAATACGGGGCACTTGGAATTGAAACTTGCTTTGGAAAACATTATTTTGCTATAATATAAACAGTTTTTCTAATACTTACCCTCTGTATATATTTTTAAAAATACCTATTCCTGGTTCAGCAATGTAATCCCTTTACCACACAGAGTTATTTGCAGCCACTATTTCTGCCTGTTTTTTCCATTTGCTTCTGTACAAATACAGAGCAACAGGACTAGGTGTATGAATTTAGCTGAATAATAGGTAGAAAATTCCATGCAGATAGAAATGCTACATCTGATGCATTAACATAAGTAAATCTATAGCCCTGTGTGTCTTTATACATGTGAAGTTTATGTATGTACATATGTATATGATCACATACAGAAAGGTATTGTTTAGACATATGCACATAGATTATATATTTAAGATTTTAAGTGTGCAAAATCCTGAACTTATTTAAAAAATTAGAAGGAAAACATGCACTCGTGGATTTATTTTTGTGGTGTATCAAATATTATTTTGCCATAATTCACAGCAGTGCACTGAATATTCACTGTAATTTTAGCATTAAATGCTTTCAACATGAAGCTTATTGCACCTGAGAACAGCGGTGTTTAAATCAAGGCAATCTGTCATTTCCAGAAGAGCTGTTCTTGCGTTGAAATGGAGCCTGGCTCATGTAGCAGCTGGACTGTCTGATACAGAGCGAGCTGAAGACTGTGCTAGGCATTCCCCAGGCAGGAGCGAGGGTGTGTTCTCTTCAAACATTGCTATGGATCCCCACTCAGGGGAGAAGGGGTTGACGCATTTTCTGCTTTGAGGGTTTCCACTCTGCCAGGTTTTACCACTGCGTTAAAGATCCCATTTTGTTCCCAAATGAATGAGAATGGGCAATCAAAAAGATTTCTTGTGATTACCTGGGGCTCATGTTGCTATCAGGAGATCTGGTTTATTTGCTGCACGGCACCACCTGGTTGAGCAGCACCCCAGCAGTTTCCTGATATGGATATTCTCCAACCTCCACCATGAGAATTTTGGGAGTATTGAGTTGGTGAAAACAGACAGGTTTTTTTGTTTGGCTTATAAATCAGTCTTCTTCCTTTTGGCTTGTCTTCTGTCTTACCCTGATATGTGTGATGTATTGTGCTACTAACACATCAACAAGTTAATCCCACATCAAAATTTCCTGCCTTTTACAGCATCTGTGCTTCTCTGGCAACAATCAGGTGTCATAGCCCTGGATGGCTGTATCAGGGGTGAATGGGGGGGGGATTAAGCTAGTCTTGGGCTTTAGAGGAAAGCTAGGAGTTTCTCCATGTGTGATTCACTCTTGAAGCTTGAGAGAGAAGTCAAGTGCATTGAGGTTGGACAAAAATGACCAAAGGTTTTGTGGGAAGAACTTGTCTCATGAGAATCTCATCTGGGACTTGCTCCATCTTGAAGAAAACAGGATTTCTGTCTTTTACTTCCCTATTGTGTTCTCAGCTGGAGCACACAGGGTTTGCTTTTGCTTGGAAGAGTTCAAGGTACGGTGGGTGCTTAGGCAACAGGGCAGTCCCTGCAGGCTTCTCCTCATGGATGCTGCTGGATTTGAGGGAAGGGAAAAATGACAGAACCTATATTTCTCATTAGGAGGGCAGCCCTGGAGGTGTGTGATAGCACAGCTGGACATTTATGGATCCTTCAGGGAGAGGTTGGAAAGTAGGGCCTGCTCTGGGTATTTTTGAGCACATTAGAAAATGTGCATTTTTTGAGGACCATGATTTTATTGCTATACACAGCACTGGCTGGAGTTACAGTCAGATATGTATTTTAAGGTGTGCTGCCTCAAGTTGGCTTGCTTTTCATGTGTCTGAGACGGGAAATTCAAAATTACCTTGAAAAATTGAAGTCTTTCTGTAATAAGAAATAAGTCCCTATTGTGGAACAACCAGGTTGTCTTTGTTTCCTAAAATGCCAAAACGCCTGTTCAAAGAGGATTTTGCGTGGTTTATCACATTTTTGCTCCCTGCTGCTCATGAAAGATTTGCATGATTTCTACACAGTTGTCACTGAATGATTTTAAATCCAACAACTGTTTTTAATTTTATATATTGTGAGGGAAAAAAAACAGCCTGAAATGTTGGTATTTTTGTTGGAGGTCCTTGATTGCTGGCTAAGACAAGGACATTCCCTTATTATAAAAATCCAAATATGCTTTTCCTAGTTGAGTCATGGTGATGTCACTGCTCTCCTCTTCCCTATGCTGACCTTTTCATGCATTAAACCAACATTGCTCTTCAAATAGGCTTGAAATCCTTTGTTGTAGATCTGTTCATAGTCAGTCACTGTGGGTGCAGACCAAGACTGCCTTCTGTCTTTCCTCCTAGCATGAAATAAAGTTGATCGGGACTGTGTGCTCAGGACCTATGTAATGTGTCCTCGTCACAGGAAGTCTCTAGGTTTGGTTTATTTTAGGAATGATTGCTGGAGATAGTGATAGAAAGTTCGGGAAAAGGCAAATGAAGTAAGACACACATGGCAAGAGAGCTAATGCAGGCAATGTTGCCTCAGCCTTGAAAATTAATGGTGATTACAGACAATAATGCATATCTTGGGGCTTGCATGGGGACTTGCATCTTCATCCAGATGAGAGAGGGGGAGCTTTGGCAGAGCGAGTCTCCAGCATCACTGTCCTTGATGCTGCTGCTTGAGGAACAGACACTGAGCCAGGTTTGTTACTGCTGGATCCTCCTCCCAACTGTTTTCTTACCTTGCACTGGTCTGTGCTATCTCTGCCCAGACATCCTCACTGTGTGAGGAAGAAACCATGGAGGCAGAGGCCTGGAAAAGCCACTGGGCTGGGTGTGAGAGGCCTGAAAGCTGGCTGATGCCTGATCTGGTGCAGCTGAGGCCAGCGTTGGCCAGGAAAAGGAAAAGCAAATATTTCTTCCTTTCTCCTGTTCTGTGCACGTCGACCAAGACCAAACAATGCCCATTGCAGTTCTGTAATTTTGTATTTGTACCCTTTGCCATGCAAGCTCCCAAGCACACTGACTCCATCTCTTCTCACAAGTGTTATGGCTCAAGTATTATGAGTTTTTTGGCATTTCCTATTTTCTGAGTGTCAGACAATGGGTACAAAGAGATTATGACATATCTGTAATTTAGCTGTCTTTTTGTTGCCTCTACCTGTTACGAAAGGACATTTTGTAAGAAATCCAGACTGAGCTATGAAGTAGATCCCACTTCCCCTTCAGACACAGCAGAAGATTTGTGCTTAAATCGTCCAGGATTCTGAAAATTCAAGTCTAAATCCCCCATGTTGCTGAATTAACCTACCTTGATTATTCCCTGTGTAGTACTTTTATTATGTTCTTTGCTGTGCCACACTGCCATGGTTAATTCTTTATCCGTCTGTCCTTTCTCATTGTGCCGCTGTCTTCCTGCTTATTTCATTCATAAAGGCGAATGAGCAGCTTCCCCAGGCCAGTGTGGAGTCAAGATTTCAGCACCCAGAGGTTGTGTTGATACAAACAGTTCTGAATCAATTGACTTCATCCTCACCTGCTCTTTGAGATTTGTCATAAGTAGCTACGGTTTTGTGTAATAGTAATGTGCTTTTATCCACTACAGATTGTTACCAGTGCCCTCACAGGAAGCATTTGCTTTTAGAAAGCCATTCTAGGAATATCTCAGTTTGTCTGTTATTGCACATTTTATTTCTCTGTGAAATCACCACACTCAGGTCACAGGTTTTAATTTCTGAGGAATTTACATTTGCAGAACAGCAAAATAAATGCTGCTCAGTAACAGGCTGAATTACAAAGGTTTAAAGCTTCTGAAACTGACTAACTACTCCTCAGCAGGTGATTGATGTACAGACACAGACACAGACATGTAAAATTAGAGTGTATCCGGTGAAAAACAGTCAGTGATCATAAAAGGGAGCAAACAGACTGAAATATATTTAAAACTTATTTAAATAATAGCAGGAGCTCTTGCCTTAGTTCACTGAGCACTTAAGCTTGCTGCTAACTGTGAACACATGAAATAGTGAGTTACTATGTCTGATATACAACTGGGGAGTAGAGCCTACACTATAGCTTGTGTTTTACATGTTTGTGTGAGAAGATAGAGCACTCCTCAGAGCTGCACCTTTGTTGCTTCTCCAAACAGTTCCTCCTCAACAAAGGGAGTTATGCTTAAATTAGATTCTTGGTTTTCAGCTCTTGCCTCAAGGGTCCCCAGAAAGCAGGCTTTGAGAAGAGGAAGAAAATAGTGTATCTCCCAGCAATTTACTTCAGTCTCTGTGGTTTGGTGGAATATTTGGTCTTGGGCAGTGGGGACCTCAGTACCCATGAAGTAATATTGTTAGTACCTGCACATCCATATTAAAAAACTTGTGTGTGTGCCTGCAGATCCCTTTGGGACTCCAGAGCCCACTCAAAATAAGAGCTGATCTGATGCTTGGGGCCTGTGTTTGCCTGCTGCTGCTGGTATGGAGGTGTTGGCTGAGGCTTCCCCTGTTCCTTCCCGTTGCCTTGTGTGAGGAGGTTAAACAAAAACACAATAAAATTCTGGGCCAGGCATTTTTCACTGTAGGCCAGAGAGAGATTTTATTTATAGCAATTTCTTTATTTGTGTCATAAATCCTTCTTCCCTTTGTGTTCCTCAAAGAGATTAAAATTAAGGGCATCACCTCTGCCATGAAAACCTAGACCCCCGAGGCCAAGGAATGGTTTCGCTGTTTCTGCAGGTTTCCTTACCCACCTCTTCTTTGATGTCTGATCTTCTAGTGCATAGACTGTCTTTACCTTTTCAATTTAAAAACTGCAGCCTTAGTCTGTGGCTACAACAAATGATACTTTTTTCCTGTTTACCTGGTACTTACTAGCAGACAATGTGTCCTGCAAAGGAAGGAGAAAGGTAGAATGAACTCAGTGATAACAGCAAAAAGGCAACACCAATGCATAAAACCTTAATAAATTTTGCTATTGTTTCTCAGAGCATGGCAGAGTCTGGTGCACTTCTTATTATGCCAGCTCTTGGGAGCAGGGGATTTTGGAAGCGTCAGGATTTTTTTTAAGGGATGTGTTTATTTTTGTTCACTTTATTTGTTGATTAATTTATGTAATGATTTAATTTTTTGCTGGCAAAGCTGCATACCAATTTGTTTCTTAAAGACTTAAAATCAGAAGGTAAATAAAACCCAAATTGGATCCTTCTTATTAAAATTTCAAGTAGGTTTTAACCAGTTGTAGAATTTTAGGGGGAGAGAAAAGCTTTTTATGTTCATTCTCAGATGTGTTGGACTCCTCAGAATGAGAGATAGCAGGTTCACATCAACAGAAGAAGAGGGAATTTATAAATTGCATCCCCTCTCTGCATTTATGTTTATGAGATTTTAAGAATGGGTACAGCTCCTAGCAAAACACTTGTTTCTGCAGCTACTAACCTAGACTGTCAGATTCTTCTGAATGAGTTTGACTTCCCTTCCTTCACAGCACTCTCATGCCTGAAAGGAGAGTGTGAAAAGTAAATAGAGAAAGTGACAGTGTGCTAAATGTCACAGCTCCTCGTGAGTGGCGATTACCCCTGCATGTCACCCTCGTTGTGTCACGCTGCCCGAGCCGTGCTGGGGGGGTGAAGGGCGCGTAGCCTCGCTTCCTCCCTTGCCACATGTCTATGCTCGTTTCAGGCCACTGATCTTCCAAATCTTGTGCAAGTCAAGGGTGTAAGGAGAAAATTCCAGGCAACTGAATATGGGGGCTTTCCATCCCCTTTGTTTCCTTTCATGGCCAAGAAGGGTGAGCAGAATTACCCTCTTTATCCTTTGGGACCTGCTGAACAGTGATCTCTAGAGGGTTTGTAGTTTCAGATCGGAGCCATGCCATTCCCAGTCGATCTCAGACTTATACTGGCTCATCCTATCTCAAAACAGGCTTTTCTTCCTTCTCCATTTGCTTTTCCATTGCTGTTCAGATAAGGGTGAAGTGCTTCTCTGCCTACCAGGCTGTATTTGCACTGCTGCTCATGCATTTTTATACATCCCACAATCCTTCCCTCTCTTTTTCTCCCAGGCTGGGATAGGCCTGTGAGAGAGGAAGTGGGAGTTGTGTCCTCCTTCCTGGTCCCCTGGCCTTGCTTCACACCTGGTCCCACTGCAGTGTAACCAGTGGTCTTCATCCCCTTAAATCTGGAACAAGAAGCTAGAGACAGGCTCTGTGCTGAGAACAGCAGCAGCAGCAGAGGGGCCACCTTTGTGTCCTATCTCTTTCCCTCTCTTCCCTGGTGATCCACATCTATATCTATTTGCCTCCATGTTCCCAGTCTTTTCTAATCCATCTTTCTGTCACACATGCACTCTCTCCTATGATATAGCTGCTGTCTGGATAGCAGTTGTTTTTGTCTAAGCCTACAAAGCCAGCAAACGCGAGTGAAAGGGTTGCTTTTTCCATAATAACTTGTAGTGACTCTCGAGTTGTTCTGGCCCCTCAGCTCCCAGAGGGTCTTTTGTGGCTGAGGACGGAGACTCCTGGGAAGCCTGTCCGTGCTCCCACTCTCATGCTGCAGCTGTACAAAGAGCGGTGCCTGGATGCAGCTCTGCCTGGGTAGCAGCGGTGTCTGCTGTCAGGGATCCCACACCCTCCCCACCAGGCCGCCATTCCCAGGGGCCTCGCGCATAGGGATGAGCCGAAGGGCAAAGCCGCTTGGAAACCATCTTTCCTTGTTCTGCTGCCATCTGCTTGGGAAGGTGATTGACAGCCAAAGGGTGAAGGGCCAGGAGCTGTGCTAATTGTCTGGGGCCCTTGCTCAAACATGGCTGGAGAAGGAGGGGGTCCCAACAGGCAAGGGAAGAATGGGAACCTTTGTAAGGCCCAACATAGTAAATGCCACCTTTGTGAAGATTTAGACTTGCTGAGGTCAGTTTTTAACAACTTGGGATGCTCCTGTCTTTTCCTCTTTCCTTTATCTCTAAAGGCTCCTCTTCCTTCTTTATTTCTGCTTCATCAACAAGCATTGTTTCAGTCAGGCTTGAATCCCCTTTCAGTGGCTTAGCCAAAGAAAAGACATACCATCCTCCTAAACAAGACTCTTTTGGGGCCTGCTATTTTTTTTTCTTTTCCTTTTCCTTGTCTCTCACACTGTAAAGAATGCTTCAGTATTCTCAGAGGAATGGGAGAATTTGCATATTAATTTAATTGTGTGTGTTCATGCAAAACTACTCAACTCACAGCAAACTAGCCACAGTTATTAAAATTAATTTGCAAAGGAAGGGAGCTATTGTTTTTCAAGACAAGAGTTGTCAAAGCTTATGTTTTTCTGTATGCTAAAAACACCTTCTTAGTTGCTTCCTGCCTTTATAAGCACTGGAGCACAGCTGGAGAAACGTCACAAAGTTCATTGGAGAAAGTGGTGTGTAGAGGAAGTTATACAGAAGCAAGCGCTGGGAGAAATTCCCAGTGTTTTTCAGTTGCTCCCAGAGCAGGATCTCCCCTCTATCAGATATCCCTGCTACTTGCTGAAAGGAGCAAAACAGCCCCTACTGCTTTTAAAAGCAGAGATCAACCCAGCTCAACTCCAGCAGCATATTTCCCCATAAAACTTCTTGTAGTGCTCTTGGATATATTTCCATCTGCTTTGGGCATGCCTCTCAAAAGAAACATGTGGAAAGCTTGGGGCTGGTGTGTTTGCAAGCCCAAGCACTGTCTGTGTGCGTGTATGTACAAGGGAGACAGTGGAACACCTCATCCACAGAAGGAAGTGCCAGGATAGGGCTGGAAAGCCGACTAGTGCAGCATTTTATGATCTGCAGTAAGAAAAGGTTGTCAAGACTTCATGGTGCTTTTCATTGGAAACACACTGTTAGGTAGGAGGAATCTTGCACTGTCTCTGTGTGTACTGGATTATACACACTCCCTTTTATTTTTGCCTTCACTTTTTCAAGGTGTAAAGTGTAAGTATTTTTAAGGTCTGTCATAATCAGCTAGAAGTCAATGTATGTTGCTATTCAATATGTGCAAGACTAAGTCCTAAATGCTTTCCCATATTTATACTTGTTGGCACTTTTTAATTATAAAGTAATTATATTGGCTACCAGTACACAGATATGCACACAAAGCAGCAGAAGGTTTTCTGGTAATTTTGACAGTTCCATACATAATCCATGGATGTGACATGACCCGTGTCTGGTCTTAAAATGTATTATCAGAACTATCACTGGCACAATATCCAAAGTAATTTAGCTTCAGACCATGCACAGAACCATAATACGTAGGTGCTTTTGCCACATTGCTTTTGCAACATTTGCTCCTGTGTCACTGATAATAAAACTGTCGGAATGACCTTGGGGAGGTAATAACTGCTCATTGATTTGGATGTAAAGCCTCCATAGTGTTTTTCCCACTGTGTGGTATTTGTTAAAGGAAAAAAAATACAAAAACGGAGCTTGCTTCCACAATCTCCTTTAAAGACATAAGCATAGGGTTTATAGAGATGCAGTATATTTATTAACTGCACAGACTTCTAGAAACTCCCAGAGACTTTGAATTTCCTGGTTCGGGGAGAGGGCCACTCAAAGGCTGCATACACAGAAAATTCTGGTTTCTGTAGTAGTCAGCCTGACAAAAAGCAGGGTGCTGAGCCAGTTTTGATGGAATTTTGTTTACTAGGGTGAGTTAATGAAAACTGTCTTTTCAACCGACCACTTTGGTTTTAGCAAATATCCAGATCCTTTGTATTGTGTCAGTCTTCCTCTTGAGAGTTAATTTCAGCTGCAAGCTCTGGATGTTTAAAGATAAACCTCCTTAAGTTGTTTGTTGCTCAATACTTTGGAAAATCTATTTAACAATTTAAAAATATTAACACTGAGTTAAAAGGGGGTTGCAGGACTGCTGGCTTTGACAGTCAGGGTGTGCATGGCTTGTCCCTAGTCTAGTGCACACCATGTCTCTGACAGTCTGGGAAATCTGGTGGATAATTCCAAACAGTGACCATGCTTAAGGAATTCATCTCAGCAGTTCTAAACTAGAAGTTTTGATTTCATGCACTATTTCATAGAGTGCAACAGCATAGTTTGTATTTTCTTCAGTAGCAATTTTTTTGGTGAATAGAGTTTTGATCACCTAGGGTGGAAGGACTTGGAGGTTTTAAGGGGGAAGAATGTGCAGTAGGAGTAACTGTGATCAGAAGCAACAGGACCAGACTGAGAGCCCTTGCTGAGAGCAAGACTCAGCATGATGCTATTAGTTCTCATCACTTGATTATGAATTATAAACATCATTCCAACAATATAGTGTACAGATCAGGATTCTTTGGTTAGCAGGGAAAGGACATTTTGAGCCACACTATCCATGCTTGTGGCTGCTTTATGTTTAGATACTGCTGCGCTATTTTGAAATTGCACATTCAAAGAATTTTTTTTCAAAGGGGCAAGTTGAAGTTCTACTTTCCCATTCCTGTTACTATGGACATTATTTGATGAGAATTTTTTTCAGTGAAGTGTGTTCATCTCCAGAAGAAAAGAGGCATGTATATTTTAATTGATTTTCAAAAGACAGTCGCTTATATTAATTGCTTAGGGGATTTCAGCTGAAATTTAGCATGCAAAGGGACACATGACTCCAAGAACATGTAGAAAATACTATTTCATATGTTTTAACCTCTCACAGAAAGTTATTCAAAATATAACTCTGTTTCTGGTTTCCAGTTTGCTGCATACCACACTCGAGAGTCAGAGTTGGGTTAATTAATTTGAATTAACTACAGGGATCCTTTCCATCGATTTTGGTGGACTGTGGATCATGCTGGTATATAACACAAATTGCTACTTCTTAATTAACCCCTCTACTCTTATCTGATCTCTTTGAGTTACTCACCAGGTGTGCAGGAGAATAGGGACTGAAACCCTGGTCTTGTGTATCAGTGGATGTCATCAAGAGCAGGTTATCCAGCTGGTTCTTCTGTTGTCCTCTAGCCAAATTAGTGCCTGGGGTGGGGTTTTCTTATGCTAGTGAAAGACAGCAAGAGAAATAGAAAAAAAACTCGCTCTGTTGAAGGAGGTACCTGACACTCTTAAGACAGGCTCATGGTACAGGAATTTGATTCAGAATTTGTTACCCTTGTCAGGCCAAGTCTGCAACCAGCTTCCATCAAGTTTTATTTTCTTCTAACTTTTAGCAAACTGTAACATTTTATGTCAGCCCAGTTAGAATTTAGGGATCCAGAATAATGATGAGCAGTGCTGTTCCAGGAAGTGCCTGATGGATTTGAATGAGGAAAGGTGGTCATCTTCCACCACGATACAAAGGATGCCTGATTCAGAGGTAGAGAATCTCAGAAGTCTTTTGGAGGTGAAATTGGAGATGCAGAAGACATTGACTATGTGGACTTGGTACACTCTTAATATACACAGTCTGTCTTCACAAGGATGCTTTTTGCTCTGTTAAATTCTTTGTTCATTTTACCAGACCAGAAATATTTGCATGCAAAAGGGCAATAAAATGCTATGACATCATATCCCAGCTATTGCCAATGCTATCCATGCCAATGAGACTACAGACTGAAATGTCTGATTTCTGAAACAAACTTTTTCTGGAATTGCTAAGAAATTTTGGGTGCTTTACTGTGCCATTTTTAGAGTTATCCTCAGGTTAGATCCTCACAGACATCTTACTTGGATAGATCTTGGGGCACTCTAAGACTCCAGGTTCCTGTTGAGTTTATTGATTCTCCACCTGTCATTGTACTTTCAAGTGACAGTTAAGCTAAGATAGCACTCTTGCAATTTAATTATTTTGATCCTGAAGCACCTATCCACCAACTTCAATTTTGACAATGGTAGTTAGGTTCCTAAGCTGCATGGACATGCTGAAAATGCTGCCATTGATATCTCATGATGTCAGCACAGAACTGGCAAAATTCTCCTTAAAATGCAGGGGTACAAACTGCAGGCTACTCACTTCCTTATGTCATGGGAGATTGAGCTAAACTCCTCAAGATAATGCATAGTAGGCACAGTAGCAAAGATGCTTGCCTGTAGGAAAAAAAATCTTAAAAAGTAGACATAACCTGCTTTGCAATAAGGAAGCAGAGTAAATTTCTGTAGCCGTTTACCTGTGTACTTTTGCATCCATTCTCTTAAAACAAACAATGCATTATTGATAAACCCATTTCAGAGAAAAAATTGATGTCGTGCTCTTTTGTCAATTTTCTTTTTAATTAATGGTGGGTTTGAGAATGATGTTTTAGAAACTGCTGCATGATTTCAAAGCCATCTTCTGTGCATAGTTTCCCCATGATCTAAGAGTCGCCAAGTGAAATGATCTGTAACACATCAGACTGGGTGATCACAGGAGTATCATCCAGCCCTGAAATCAGCTTTGTGGGGTTAAATTATGTATCTTCTTTCAGAGATAACATTATGGAGTCACATCATTCCCCAAGTACATTGCCATCCCGAGGAGCACAGCAGTGTAGCCCAGCAGAGGAGCTGACCAGTGGGTTATCAGGCTGGCAGAGACCACATTTGCTTCATGTGCCAATTCTGTGCACAGTGGTATCACTTATGTACCTCTTAGTTTCATGCTGGGAATAAGAGAGTCAAAGGGTAGAACGATAATTGAAGGAGGAACAATGGCATTTCTAATGAGAATACAAATCCTATTAGGTTCTAACTGGGTTAACTGGGCTGGGTCACAGTTTATCCAAATACACAAGACTCCCAGGAATCACCAGATTGGATCAAACCCAAAGCCCAGCTGGTTTCCAGCAGTGGGCAGAATTAGAAATACCAGTGGAATGGCTGAGACCTGTGCTGTAAACAGATAACAATGATGATCACTCCCATGATCATCTGCAGTAAGTCTTCTGCTGAGCTGTAATTAAACAACTTATGTCCTAGAGCACAACACTGAGTAATTGTTTCAAAGTGTTTTCTGATGCTGATGGTAGATTTGGATAGTGTTGGTATGCAGATAAATGAGGAATCACATGGAGAAGTGACTTAACATGATGGACATTCAGTACAGCTCTGTTGACTGAGCAGGTTGCTGTGCAAGAGTAGCATGCCTGGAGTAAAGTGCGAGGGCAAAGAGGGGGAACCAAGTATTGTGTGTTCACAGGGACTACTCCTAAAGAGCATAATTTCAAGTAGAAAATGCTCAGTATTGCTGCTTTGATAGTGGCAATGTATAGATATTGTTGGAAGAGACTATGTGGAAAATTTCCCATGTATGTACAGGGAAATGCATATGCCTTGCACTACAGATGTTGGATACTGTCTTACAGCCTAAATGAACGTGTGCCTTGGATAGTATTTATTCACAAGCTCTTTCATACCACAGTGAAAAGGAAATGGTTTATCTGCTCAAAATACTGTGCTAGTGAAAGCCAAGAAAATGCTGCTTGGAGAGCTGATTCTTTTTCAGCTTTGGAAAAGGGCTCATTTCTTGGAAGAGCAGGGATTAAGTCAGCTCTTCAAGCTTTGAATCAATTATATCCATATGCTGGAGGCACAAGGTGGGAAGGGCAGGAGACAAAAACGCTTTTTCTCCCCAAACAAAGCTGAATGCTAAAAAAAAAGCAGACCTGTTCTAAGGAAAATGTTCACCAAAGAAGTTTGAAAACATGTGATATGATTAAGAAAAAACCAAATTCATCTGTAAAAATTTTATCATTGTAACTCCTTTCAGACAAGTTTTGCTGGCCAGCCTTCGCGTACGAAGATCCGGGGAAGGCCTCTTTTCCTTTCAGACCTCCCAGCCTGCGCACTGGATTTTTTAGGTGAGACACAGGGCGCGCAGATCTGAGCCCACCCTTTAATCCCGAGGTTCAATCTGCCGGGCCAAAGCGATTCTGGACAGTGGCAGCTGAGGTCCTCCTCAGGACGTAGGCAGATTGCCCCCTTGCAGGGCTAACGAGCTCTCAGACAAGTATAACTTAGTGAATTAGCCTCGATGTGAAGTTGGGATAAGAGACATTTACCTAAAGTGCCATAAACTTGCATGTGGAGAAGAGAGAGTCATGCAATTGGAGATTTACAGCACTTTTTAAATGCAGTATTGGGAAGAACAACATAAGGAAAACTACAACTCTGATAATTCCCCCATAAAGAAAATGCACACTTGATTCATACATCCTATTTTACTTTGTCTGAAAGAAAGCAACTCTTTCATCTTGATGGTATTAAAAATGTGGGATCTATTGAAAAGGCACCTATCGTTTAAAGTACCTATCGATTGATCTAATTCTGTTATTTTAACTGAAAAGACAAAATAATATTATATATGGAAGTCTGCATTTTCATTAGGTCATAAAACATTAAAATATCAAGATTATCAAAAACTTGAAGAAATGACAGCCTAGGAGAGAGAGGGGAAACTGTTCTGCACGATACTGAGTTCAGGACATACATTTTAGCAGTGTCGTGCTACATGATTCAAGTGCTAAACTAGTAAATGTTAATATAATATTAGGAAATTATAATGATGAATATAGCTGGATACCATCTGGTATTAACTTAGTTCCCAGGGCATTTAAAATTCTGATTGCACAGTTCTTTGTAGGATTACTGGGTTGGAAAGCTGTAGTGAGGACTGTTGTAATTTGTCTGGTGCTAGGATTACTGGAAAGTCAGCCAGTGCTGACTTTTGATGGAAAATACCATCTTTCTTTTTTTTTTTTCTCCCCTTTAAATAAATAACATATTTTAGGGAAAGAGTGGGATTTCCTTTTCAAAATCTTGGTGGGGGAGGGATGTGTTTTTGTTTTTCGTTGACAGTAGGGGGTTTTGTTGGCTTTTTTGTTTGTTTTTTTTCTGGGTTTTGTTTTTTTTGTTTGTTTTTTGGGATTTTTTTTGGGTGGGGGGGTGGCATGTGCTCTTTTAAATGGTGGTGCTTTCTGGAAGCTGCAGCTCTGAAGACTCAGTCTCATTCTTTGTAATCTAAATTTGTCTCAAGAAGCCAGGCTGTGTTTGCTGTGCTGCACAATCCTCAGACCTTGCATTGCAGTGGGTTTTTCTCCCTCAGAGACAGAGCTGTGCTCACCAGATCCATGGGGGAGAATCAGCATGTAAGAAACACAAAGGGCACCTCTTGAACTACCATTTCTAACTAGACAGCTTTCCGTTTTAGAGACAATTTTTCTAAGAATAAATTTGCTTTACATTCCCCTAACAAACTTTTCTCAAAGAAAAATAAAACATTTTTTCATTGATAAATGATCCTTTATTTTAAAGAAACTGCTGAAAAGTATTGGGTGTCTTAGGCCAGTGACAGAACAGATAAAAATCATAAGTAGTAGTTTGGTCAATATGAGTAGTCAAAGCTTAAGTGCACTGAGTTTTTTAGGTTAGTGAGAAGTAACAGACACAGAAAATATTGGGGTTGCAAGAAATGTGTTAGGTTTTCTGTGCAGAAAGTCAACAGAAATAGCTCCAGTGCCTCAGTGCCCCATACATATTACGCCTTATTAAGATAAAATAAGATTTTAAAGCCCATCTGCTAGCAATGTAAAATTTCAGACAATAAAAGAGGTATCTGGTAGCTTGAATGCAATTCTTCTTCCTGGAGCTCGTGTTAGAGATTTCTGTCTGCAGATGTTGAAATTCTCTTTGAGAATTATTTACTGTGCTTAAAAAACATATGTTTCTCTCCTAACCAATAACTTTCAGTGAGTGTTTATTTGGGGGGAATTCTCTTTGTTCTTGATTGTTTATATTTGCCTCACTTTTACATGGTTTTTCATTTCCATGCTGTCTCTCTTAAACCATAATCTTTACATCTTTCCTGCCTGTTGCTGCCGCACACGAATTTACTGTGTTAGGTCAGTATTTTTTATTTACATATTACTGAGCGAATCAGCTGTGAAATATAAATTTTGTCCATCCTCAGCCCTTTGAGATTCTTTGAGAACTTGGGATTTCACTGTTAATGTCAGGGGGTTTGTACCTTAGCATTCAGCATTGGTTTGTCAGAAATTGATGCTATGTTGAGAACAGGGTGGCTATGATACAGAAGAGCTTTATCTTCTGATAGTGTAAATGGCCACAGGAGTCCCAGCTGCCTTAATTAAGCCAATAAGTGTGGTTCAGAGGGCTGGCAAGTGCTTCTGCAATCCTCTTCTCAGCAGCTACCTTCAGGCAAAATGAGGATGCATCTCAGTTTCACGTTGTTCTGAGAAAACAGAAACCTGAGATTTTTAGAAGACAGTAGGGAATTGGAGTGCCTTTCTTCCTAGGCACCTTTCTAAATGCATCAATGAGAGGAGGGCTTCAAATTTGGAAGGAGAAACTGAAAAAATTGTGACTTTTTTAAATTTAGACTTTGCTCTCTGTTTAATGCTCCCCGTACACAGAGATTTTCTGCTCTTACCCTTAAAGAATCTTTCCTTAGCTCTCTTTCTGTATGCTTTTCAAGAACACACAACACAGGAAGAGCAGTCAAGGTGTGGGCATCACAGATGGGGCAAATGTCAAGATATGTTCCTCTGGGAAAACATTTATTTGAGTAAAAGGCTTAGGTGATCAGACTGATTGACTTCTTCCAAGCTGATCCTTTAAGATCTCTCTGTTCTATGCCTCTTGCAGGACACAGTCCAAATGTCCCAGTGGTTTTCCCTTGCAATTTATTTCTTTCACCAGTCTGTGGTCTGTCCAGAGCAGGCACTGAGTTGTTTCCTGCCTACCCAGAGCCAGCCACCCTGGCTGCATGTATGCTGTCTGAATGTGTTATGTGCTAGCAGGTCAGATGCTGAAACACTGTAGTTCAAGATAACTCCTCACAGGGGTCTCTGTTGGGTCCTTACCACCACCATGACAGTGAGAGTGAGACAAGATGCAGACAGGTTTTCTTGCACTGAGTCCACCTGCAAGGCTCTGCCTGCTCTGTCCCCCCAGGAAAAAAGGCATGCTGGTCAATTTATCTGTGACAGATGCTCAACAGAAAGGGTCTTTGACCATCTCTTTCACATCCTCTTGCCTGCTATGGCACGTGTTCTCACTTTTTGTCCTGAGTATCCTTCTTCTTTGCTGTGTAGCTTTAGACACAAGGCGTTGCTCAGCTACTTGATAAATTTCAGCATTTGTTTTAAATCCATTTCACTTAATGCCTAAGGGTTTTTGTCCTGGTTTTCAAGGGCATTTGGACACTTGTCCGTATTGCTGGTGGTTTTTCTGTAACTTTTAGTGGAGCTAAAGTGACTGTGATTTGCTCTCCCTTCCTTCTGTTTCCACTGATCCCTTCTCAATCCTAATGCTTTTGCTTTCCTATGGAGAAGTGATAAATGGCCCAGAGTGGAGTTTGATGAGGTCAGATGTTACTGTCGGCTGTAAATCCTTCCTGCTTGCTGGTTCAGTAGCAGTCTCTGGCCTTGGACTTTTATGGGTCTCCCAGTGGAGGAGGGACAGCAGTGGTATCACTGTCAGCACATCGGAGTGATTTGCAGGAGGGTTTTATTGGAAAGCTTCATGCACCTGGAGAAACTCCCCCAAGCCCCAGGAACAGAAAGAAATCTTCTAATCAGCGATTTGTTCCTGTAGGTAGAGCTCTCCCGTTTACACAGCACAGGCCTGCCTGCTCCTCGTGGGGCAAAAAGTCAAGCAATGCCTCAGGATTAAATGATCTCTCACCACACACAGCTGAGATACAGATACAGGTGTATGGAGATACTTGCTGGGATAACAATTGTAGCTGTGTCTGAATCAGCAATGTGTTTACTTTGGTTGACATCCAAGCACAAGCAAGATGTGAATACGCTTTTTTTTTTGCTACTAAATGTGATAGTCCAATATATGCTGCAAGCAACAAAGTGTTTGGAGGCTGTCAGCTTGTAAATCTAGAGTAGCTGGTGGCTACCAAAAGCTCTCACCTCCCTACATTTATTCCGTCAGAACTGCTGAAAGAGAAAGGCCTGGCACTGTGGGAATGGCAAAGGATGGCTACATGAGCTTACTACCAAGTTCTTGTGCCACTGCTGCACTGTAAGAGATAGAAAGAAATTAATGGACACTTTAAAATGTAGCTCTACCTGTGTCCTGAAAAGCCTCAGAGTCAGCCTGAAATTCTGCATGAATTACAAGATGAAAATATGTATGGCAAGGGAAAATGCTTCCCTAAAATTAGTGTTGCCATTAGCTCAGCATAACCAGTGCCACCCATTCTCCCCAGATATTGCTATCATCAAATATGTCACAAATTTTTAAATGTAGTTAGACAACACTTATACAGAAAGTGAAGCACATCCATTAGTGGGTAGGGCAGAAATTTGTTCTCTGTTCAAGTATTTGTTTATGATTAGGCAAAAGAGAATATAATATGCCTTTAATGATTTTTTTTTAGTGATAAAAATCAAGACATACCAGATAAAGAACACTTGCTCAGAAACAGCTTTATTCTGAAACTAGCCAATTAAAGAGACCAAATATACAGCACCACAATAGAGGAGGTGTTCAAAATGCAGCATTGCTCTCCATTCCTCATGCATTTTAGCTTTGATTTTGGTAACACCTTTTGAGTAAGATTAAAACTCTTCTGACTTGCTTTCTGTTTTGTTTTGGGGTTTTTTGTCATATCCTTAATATTCAAGGAGGAGAATCATTAGAAGACTGACATCAAAAATGATGTTTGTTTATTGGATTGTTGCAAGGTGTTGACATCTTCTACCTTCTCTGTCTTGTCTCTTTAAACATGCAGGATCATACAAAGGAACATGAATAGCAGAATTTGCCTCCAGAACTTTTCATTATTAATGATGCTCTATGACTAAATTGGAAATCTGCTACTGTACCCCAAGGGGGTGATTAATTTAGCAGACTAGGAGTTTTGATTAAAAGGGAATGAAATGTCTGACACATAGTCTATTTATCAGTTATTATGATATTAAAACACTCTAATCATTGTGGTGCCTAAATTAAGGCTTCACAGCCTAAATGTCACTTCACAGTATTCTTTTAGATCTGTCTGTGTGATATAAGTTTATTATCAGTGGGTGCATGAGTATATAAGCGTATGTAGTGGTCTTTGATAAGAACTAAGCAGTCTGGTAAGATCTCTGCTCTTTGCCCCTTCCTCATTTAGAGAGGAGATGAGAGAAGATTTTTAAGATGTGATCTGTACAAGCGATGCATGCAGGGCAAGATGAAGTTATCCCTGATATCCCTAGGGATTATGATGCAAACTTTGTAAAACTGGACTAAGCCTAAAGGACACAGGAAAACATCTCAGCCTAAGGATTTAAGTCTAAACCAGTTCCTTCCAGACACCACATGTGCTCTGAAATATTACAGTCTCTGAAAGGTGAAATCCATGTCCTTAAATTAAAGGTCAGGGCAGAAATTGGCAGTGATCTACCAAGAATGGTAATCAACAGTTTGTGCTAAGTCATCAAAGTCATTTGCAGACAGGAGGCAAGAGCAGCAGATCATGTGTTCCTGTGTAGGTGCCCAAGAAATAGCTTCAAGCCCCAGCATTGACACACCAGCCTTTGCAAGCCTCAGAGAGAGGAGGGAGGGCCAAGGAGCACGGTAAGACCAAGGAGTACAGTGTCCATGAAAGGCAGTCAAGCACTGGTGGAGGAGGGAAGCTTTATGTTCATGAAGGCTTGGAACCAAATCAGATCCCTTAACTAGCTGTGTCAGCAACTCAAATATAAATTTTCGGCCTCAATAGGAAAAATTAGGACTAAATTATCCATTGTTTTGAGAAAACAAGCAAACAAAGAAAAAACCCAACCCAACCAACCAAAAAGAAAGCAAAGAAGCTGAAATGGCTGAACAACAGGTAAAACATACTAAGAGCAAGAATGCATTCTTCAAGTAGCTGGGCCCTAACAAATGAGGAAAGTAGGCTCATAAACTCAGACATTTTATAGGGGAAAATGCAATAAGAAAGGCCAGAAGAGTTGGAGAAACTTACAGAAATCACAAAAAAGTCCCTAACAAGTCCTATGTCAAACATGTGAAGCAGGAAGTTGCTGGAGTCTGTAGGGTCAGTAAAAAATAAATATGCAGAGAGAGTGCTCAGAAAAATTAAAAGTTTTGTGATTTCACTGTGGAGGAACATGGAGAAGTTCCCACAGAAGAATTCCTCTCCTGTCAGATGTCAGGAATGAAATAGGTCATGTGGTAACTATATCACGCCCTATCTTGAGTTTTGGTACCAGAGGATAAGGACCAGTCTCAATGCAATTTTTAAAAAAATGTTTCTTGAGAGAATCCTATAATAAATACATTGATAGAAGCTTAAATAATATCTGAATAATAACAGACTGAATGGGAGCATCTGGCAAAAAGCCAGACAAGGTTTTGAGATTAAAAGTCGTGATTTACTAGTCAGTTGGGTAGCACTGGGGGATTGAATGTGTGGGTAGGGCAGCACTCCTACCCCTTTCCTCAGGTTAGTCTGGGCACAGATCCAGAAGTTGTGCTTGCTTTGATCTCCAAACTGTCCTGCAGCGCACTGATGTATCTCCCAATCTGGAGACAGGCACAGAAGTGAGTACCTCACTAAAAAAAAAAAGACCCAGAACTGTAAATAATCATCATTTGGAGCTGCCTGGGGATTAGGATGTGTTTTTAAGAGAACCAGGATGTGAAATAGAAGTGGGGTAACTGCAGGGGATAAAACCAGATGTTAAAAGACATATTATCAGAGAAAACAGCACTTTGCAAACAGTGCCTTAAAAGACATGAGGGATCAAGCGGAACGTGCCCTCTGAATTAGTGGCAGATATGGGAAAAGGAATTCTCTTCAGTCTCTGCTTTCGGGATTCGTTCCTCCCCTAGTTAAAAACCAAAGGAGGTCTGTGGGAGTAAGAGATCTTCAGCACAGGTTTTGTTTGTAAAGAAATCAAGTAGGAAACTGGCAGAAGATAAACACTTCCTTTAAAAAGGAGTGTAAGCCAAACCCCAGGAAGCACCCAGCACAAATGGGAAGGGCAGCACTTGCCTCCCCTCCGCCGATGCAGGCTGGGTCCCTGCCCGCTGCTGGAGCTGCGGCAGATGAGGATGTGTGAGAGGCAGCCTGGATGCTCCGCTCCCTCCCTCCCAGTCCCCCGGGGCCCCTGCAGCTGTTTGCGGCTGCACGAGAATAACGAGGACATTGCTCTGGATGTGACACCGCCTCAGTTCGGTCTTTAGGAAAGCTCTCTACAGCTATTCTCCCGAGTCCTGCAATAATCTGCAGCCTGAATAGACAGTGCTGGTGGGCTCAGCATTTTCCTCTCTTTTATTTGCCTGTTGAGGGAAAATATTGCTGCTACCACTGTGGTTCCTTTTAAAATGATGGAAAGCAGTAACACATTGAAACAAGGAGCCAGCATTCCCTGTCAGGATAAGGGTGAGGGCAATCATGCAGAGAGCATGTAGCTTTACATCACCTAGTCCTGCTTAGTTATACCAAACCCAAATTACATCACTGAACTGTGCTCTGCAGAGGATTCCTGGGGGAATATTGCCAGCTCAGTGGCCAGATCACTGGACAGTGGTCCATATGCTCTCCCACTCCTGTTGGGACAGTTTAAATACTCTGTGACGGCTGCTGTCATCCCTGCCCCTCTGCTGGGCTTTGTGTAGAGGGATTTGGTTGATGGTGTGTCAGCTACTGGACTTGCAGCCTTAATGGTAACTTAAACCACCAGGGATTGTGATGTCGAGTCTCTGACCGCAGGAGACCAGGCCTTTTTCCCTATGCATAGCACGGAAATTCCATAGTGAGAATCTTTGGTCTGTAGCCTCCTGGGAATCTGATCAGAGGATTGGGATGGTCCCGCTTGTTGATAAAATTAATGTGATTTATCCTGTACACTGAGTTTCCACTCAGTGGGATTTTGCACAAAAACCCGAGGCAGTGTGTGAGCGAGGCAGAAAAGTGCTCAACCTGATGGAAGCCTGGGGTTAGCCAATACATTGTAATAGGAGTTTCTGCATTTCTGTGAGAACACTGAATTTTATGTGATCTTTTTCAATATCTTGAATTCATTGTTCTGAGTGTTGATTTAGTGACCTGGAGCTTTCCAAAGTGGAAATTGTTAGAGAGAAAAAACCTATCCATGAGTTAGTGATAGAAATATCGCTAGCCTTTTATCTGCTTTCCTACTTTGATTTCTCTAGAGCTTACCTGAGCTGTCTGTCATCCAAAGGACATTTTTATACCTGTGCCAATAAGCAGTGGAGTGTTCACAAAGGGCAGAGCACAGTGGCGGTCTGTGAGGGATGCAGTGAAAGGCTTTCATTTAACACCACTGTACATGGCAAACCCAATTTTCAGCTGTATGTATCAGCATGGCAAGTCTTCTTGTTCCCAGTCAGCATGCTACAGGGTAATTCAGAATACAGCTTATTGCAGGCTTTGGTTTCTCTTCCAAGATTCATTCCTTTTCATCCCTTTCTGTGCCAAGTATAATAAACAGAACAGGAGCTGAAGGCAGTTTGGCTGGGGAAACAACATTCAATAATTTTAAAAAAACCCACCCAACAACAAAAACCAACCCCACAGAAAACAAAACAGAACAAAAAGGCTGGTCAGTAAAAGAGGTACAAAGACACCTTTGCTGACAGAGGAAGAGGGAAAGCAGAAAAAGGGAAAGACACATCTGAGCTGTTTTTCCTGCCCTTCTCAACCAGCCTGAATGGAGACTGTGAATAATAAAGTATAGAGATCTCACCATTTCCTATCCAGGCAAGCCATGCTTTTTCAGTGCTCCCTTATTACTGTCAACCCATTGAAATCAAAATGGATGAGAGCAGAGTGTCCCTGGAAAGCCCTTCTCCTGAGGAGTGAGGATACCAGCTAGGTAGGAGGTTAGAGTGCAGTGTGAATGCTCTGGTCTCGAGTGTCCTTATGAAAATGAATATTGGCATTTGGCCCTTGATACCTTAAGCAGCCTGGAGAGAGTTCTAGAGAGCTGGAGCATGAGGAAATGGGAAAAAAGAGCAAGACAATGAAAGAAAGGCACAGTGGTTCTACTTTCTTTGTGTTTAAATCTTTTGAGTACATAGAAATGCAGCTCTTAAAATGCTGCACTTTCATCAGCTCCTTCCCTAGTGTTGAGTGTGAAGAATCTCATAACTGCCAGGCACTCCTTTTGACATGGGGAGGATCATCACTGGGATTGAATCCAAACTCTAACTATTACAGATGAGCCTAAATGTTATCTATTACAGATGAGCATTGCTGTAGTAACAAATTATCCTGTATTTTTATATAGTGATATTCTTGTCTGTGCTTTTCTGGGCATTCTGAAACAAGAGAATTACATAGATGAACTGTGGAGCTGACGAACTTTAGTGATTTCTGTGTTTCAACATTTTATCTGGACCACTGTGGTTTGGTACTACTCCCCTGGAAAGGGCCAAAATAGAATTTGGTGCCCGGCTAGAACCTGGCTCTACTTCCTAATACCTGTTGGCAGTTTCCTGTGGGAACCTGGACTGTGCAGTGGAATCACTCAGACACAGAGTGCTAGGCCAGTCAGTTGTGATAATCTGCTGTCTGCGACCTCATTAGAACAGCCTGATTGGGGCTGCTAATCACATAAATAAAGAATTAAATCATAGCATTAACCTTCTACAGGGAAACCTGCCCTGGCAACACTGACAGAATTAGATCTATTAATTATGTAGAGGGTCATTTGATAGAAATGTATATAGATGGCAGATTATGAGCACTTGAAGCAATAAGTTAACCATAAATTTTTGCTCTGATAAGAATCTTTCCATATTTTCCTCTTAATGTCCTGAACTAAAAGCTGCCTTGCTTTTTTTTCTACTAGGACAGTATCATCACATATCATTTATTGTGTGTATATCAATTAAAAATACTATGCCCCAGCATCAAGGATTTTTGGGGTCTTTTTCACTCTTGGGCTCCTTTTTGGTTAGAAATTCTTCCTGTGCAAATGGAGTTTCCACAGCTAAATTCAGGGCCGATTCCCCACTTGCTTTAATGCTTGGAGCTTCTTTGGTGACCACGTTGTTCAGAGGACCTGAGCACATTTCCTGGCCACTACTGAACTAAAAGTCAATGTGCAGGAAATCTGTCTTGCCAGTGCTTTGGACTACCAGGATGCTTTCTGCAGTGGTCCTCTACTGTTACCCACAGAGGTATTCAATTCCATTAAGTGCCTAGCAGATTTTCCTTTCTTTCTCTGAATTTCTAGGAAAAAAAAATGCTCTTGAATCAGATGGGATGATGAGTTCGTTGTTTTACTGATTCTACTGGGCTTGCAGGAATGACAATGGTACTAGATAGGCTTGTTTGCTGACCAGAATTTGAATGCGTGTTTGCAGATAGCACACAAAAGACTTGGGCATGTGGAGTGGAGGAGGGTGGGGAGACTGGAGGGAAATCTGTCATTATTTATGGAAATATCCAGTATTCATGGAGCCATCTGCTGTGAGTGATTCAAGTCTGAGAAGTGTCATAAAATGAGAAAGCATAATGTAGAAAGAAAAAAAAAAAACCACCCTGAAAAAAACCCTTTAAATTTGTATCACTCAGAAACCTGAACCGGGGAATATATAACCTCAGAACCTCTCCTTCTAAAGATGCTTTGTAAATTTTCCTGCCAGATTGAGAGATAAAGACAGATGATATTTCTCAGGTTTCTTTCCTCACCCTTTTTGGAACAATTAATTCCATTTGTTCATTTCCAGCCCTTTAATTATTGATCACATCGTTTCCTCTTTTCTTTCTCACTGTTCTGGGCTACAAGGCAAGGCATGGAGCGAAAAACAAAAGGTGTTTAGGACACTGCTTAAACCTTGAAGCATTGACAAGATCTTTACCATAGCCACAGTTTTCTCTCTGATAGGGAAGCTCCACTTTTGTTGTCAGAATTTTATCAATACTAAGATATTTTATTAGGGGTGGGACCTTCATAGCACTTCTCTGGAGAAAGTCTCAGGCAGAGGATGGCCTGCTTCCCGGTACTGTGCTCTCTCAGTTCTGATCATTAATTTATTGATTTGTTCATGATGTTCTGTAAAAATTGAATATAAACAAATAATGGAGAAACTGAGACAAAAAAGAGAAAATTATTGGCACAGCCACACCATAGGCTTCTGAGAAAATCAGGAATAGACCGTATTACATGAGAGATGTGGTCCAAGTTCTTGCATTGGGAGCAGTTGGGAATCCCTTTGAAATGTTTTTTATCTTTCCTGCTTCCATGTATTTTGGTTACAGTTATAGTGGCACATCAGGTTACCAGCAGATGCTGTTGTGTGGCTGGGTGTGATTGTTTGCCATATCTCTTTTCATCTCTACCACCTTACTCTCTGTCTACTCACCACCCCTTGCTGCAAAAACAGCTGACTTACCAGAACAATGGCATGTTAGAACAGAAATTTATCTTCGGCCTTATTTCCTCTCCTATAATGTCACAGTCCAGGACTATGAATTTAAAAATCTCCTTACTATTGTATTGACTTTTTAAAATACTTTCTTACCTTTAATTTACTCAGTCATTCTTATTGGGCTGTCTTGACATCCTGCAATGTTACTGTTAGCTATGCAGGGCTGCCCTTCTTCTTCCACTATTCCAACTTCATGCCTTAGAAATTGCATCTCCATCCCAGCAAGCCACATAAAGATGTGCTGAAACATCACAAATTTCTACCGATGTGTTTAAATATGCTCTGAGTGCTTCCTCAATGCCCCTTTATTCCTCTTTTGCACAAACACCTTTCTTCATGAGGAAGCCAACAGAGCAGTAGCACAGATGCACATCCACTGCTTCCTTCCAACATAGGGATTCCAGTTCTCTCTGAATGGGAATTTTGGGATTTCCAGGGGCTAAGGCTCTCTCAATGCAATACTAAATTATAATAATAGAAAAAAAAAAGATGAGATGATACTTTAAGAGATCATCCAGTACCTTCTTGTTCTTCAAGGTGAGAAGAGCTCAACCTGTTTCTTGTCCACCGTGTTTGTCTAGCCTTGAAAAATGAGCCATAGTAGAAGCACAGTGATTATTTTCTGACATTCAAAACATGTCTAGTCTAAATCTCCTTCAGCCATGACTACGTAATCTGCTCACTGTGCATAGAGAGAACAGACCCTGCTTTTCATTTCTGCTTTTTGCAACCCTGCAAATTGTTATTGGGTCAGCTCTGCCACTTCTGCAGAACTTTTTCAGTCCTTGCGGAGCTTGTGTAACATTACAGCTCACCTGCAATGCTTTTAAAGGCAGGTTTCACATCTTTGAAGAAAGATGCCTTAGCTCCTGGTTCAGGAGACAGTAGGTGTTGGGTTTTTTTCCCCAGTATCTCCTTAGCTCTCCTGCCTTTTTTGTGTATTTGTTATCCTTCCGCTGCAGTTTTTTTACCTATAGCAGAGAAAAAGTAAAGCAAGTGCACCTGGCCATGAATTACAATGCTGTGTGATAGTCACTTTAAGTTTTTGGACAGGTCATTTATTCCTTTCTTTAATTATACAGGGCTTGTTCCAGCCACGCTCATGCTGAGTAGCACCTCATTCATTCAGCAGCCCCTCAGTAATCAATATGTCTGCAGGGGAAGAAATACTGTGTACCAGGTAAGGGAACTATTGCTTCCCATCGCGGGCCACTCTTTTCTCTCAGCTCTATCAAAAGTTACGTTTAGGCTAGTAATGAAAAAGTGATTGCACAATGACATCTGTAAAGTACACAATCATACTGTCTGCAGTGCACTGGAGAACAGTCCTTTGTTTGCTTGGGACACCAAACTCATTGCAAAAAGCAGAATTTGCAGCTAATCACCACAGTGATTTCAATTTGCATTTAGCCATTGTGCTAACAGAGGCAGCTGGAAAAAGGGAAAAAAAAAATCAGCACAAATAAACACAGCCATAAGTACTGTCAGTTTTTAGCACCAGGAACTGCTGGAAGTAATGCTGATGCCTCCAACCCAAGAAATCTTTTTAATGTGAAATGATATATATGAGGCCAAAAGAGGAACACATTTTGTCTTGTTTGCTTAGACTCCAGAATATATCTCCAAGTCTCTGGATGTAATGATTGCTTAGGCAAGTCAAACACTGTATATCACCTGCTGAGCATCTGATTCATTGACTGGGTGGATTGAAGCCAATTTAACCAGCTGGAATCTGTAATATTGACTTCAGTGGTGTGATACTGATCTATATCACACAGAGGATTTGGCCCAGGGACAAAGGGAGGTAGTGTTTCCTTTGGGTGACATCTTTCTGCAAGCCAAGGCAGACAGCATCTGCCTTGCACAGCCTGGTTGTCCTAGAAGTGGCATGTACTGCTCATGGGGTACCACAGAGTTTTATCATTCTGTGGATTTTCTTAGACAGGGGATGGCAATCAGGGCCAATTCCTTCTGGTTCTATCCTTCTACTTCACAGCTGGTGCCATCTTACAGCAGTTCTGGGACCAATTCTCTGAGTGTACTGACTCCCTTTGTGCAGATTTCTTGCAGGCATGTTTGCTGCTGTATAGCATTATTTTTGGGGAAGGGAGGAGGCTTAACCTGGCTCTAGATTTCCCTTTCACCTTGCTGAGGAGACCGACTGGGCATGAGACCTCAGGGGCACTGCAGAGAAGCCCAGCAGAAACAAGCACGACATGTAGGCATAAAGAGCAGCAGAGGACAGGCAAGGCAAGACCTCATTCTGCAAGTGCTGTGACAGCCCTGGTACTCAGTCTATGGACATGAGAGTTATGATACTACAGTGCTGTTGCTCATCTTTATTTTCTAGCTAAGTGACTTCATTTCACTAAATCTCTCCAGCTTTTCGTATCTCCATAACCAAGAAACCAGAGGGACAAAAGGCTAAGCAGAATTTATTATTGCTCTTTATTATTATCATATCTTTTGTCTTCTTTGCAAGATTCATGAACCTCCATTCAATTAATTCATCAGAAGCCTGAAAAAGCTAATTGTGCGTTCATATATTTCCATAGGCACGGGCTCATTCCTGAGCCAGATGTCAATAATACCTGATCCGTGCAAATGGAGCTGGGTTTGTGGCAGCCTCCTGCCCAATCTAATTAATGTTGTGACTCCAGTTCTCCAAAGCAGGAATGGAGTTCAGGTTTTGCATAATTGTAAGGCCAGGGGTGGGCATGGTGAGAGACAGGGATCTCAACCCTGTGTCTCCAAGGCTGAAATCTGAAATGCCACTACTCTGTTCCCAAGGGCCCAGATACGGGAAGGCAATGCAAGAGGCTGGGGGATTTGCACAAAGAGGGCTTTGGAAAAATCTGCAGTGCACTGCCCAGCCCTAACAACTGTTGGAAGGGGCAGAAGGGGCTTAATAACTTAACTGAAGATCACACTGGGTCCCTCTCTGGTTTTCTTTGATCATCCTAACGCCGTTGTTGCCCCTGGGTCAGACAGTGCCAGACTGGGCACTGCACAGCACAATTTCACATGCTGGGCTTCCCAGAGCAGCATCAGGGCTTTGGTGGCTTGTGGAAGTGGTGTTTGTGGGTGAGTCCACAGGGCCAGGACCATGTGCATTGTCACCTCATTGCCTTCTCCAGGCAGGAAGATTCTCCTTTCTTCGGGGAAGATGCTCTTCTCAGGCCTGGATGAAATTTTATGCTTTCAAAGCAGGTTGCAGCCAAGCACGGCTTGGTTTTATTTTTGTTGTTCCTAGCATTATTAGCACACAGCTTGCTTTCGAAGATAACGATGTGGAAAAACAATAGCATCTTGCCAAACTCCTTCAGTGTACCATTTGCAGGTTGTGCTATTTTATCAGTGTCTTAATATGTATTTTGGAATGGTGTGAAAACTCTGTTTTGTGAGCTACAAATGGAATGAAAATATTGAAATAAGTCCCTCCCTACCCTGCCAAACAGACCTACCTTCTTCTGGTAATTTTCTGTCATTGTGCTGCATTGTAGGGATCTTGTTTAGCATATAAAATCTACTGCTGCACTCTATTAGCAAAGACATATTTGTTAAAACATGCATATAAAAGGATTTGTAATTGAAGAACTGCTTTGATATATTTAATAGGATGTAAAACTGCCATCCCTTTTTAATAGGAGATGCTTTATGTGCATTAGAAGTAATATAATAATGCCTCTTCACTGAGCTCTACCCATTAGCAGACTGTTTTTTTCCCTTTCTTTTAGTTAATCTTAAAACTTTAATGTAATCTAAACACATTGACATCTTCTTTTTCCTCCCCTTGCTGTACTTGGAAGTGCTTTGAACTGAACTTTGTTTCAAATAAGGGCTAGCAACAAACATGGCATCAATATACAGGGCCCTGGTGCTACCTGACAGATGGTCCATAAACCAGCACATCTCCTTGCCTTAGGAATGTTTACAGTAACAGGAGTGTGGCTGCATGTGTGAGCGAGCACGCCTGAGAGTAACCTTGTGAAGAATGAACAGCTATAATGGCATTCTTTTCTGTATTCCCATGTCTCAAATGTAATCAAATACCAGAGCAGCAGAAATAGAAAATGACAATCAAAACAAAAATAGTAATAGCTTTAATAGCTGTTTCTGTGTTTCAGTCTTGGAGTGCTTTACAAGGAAGCATTGTTAAATTCAGGAAATAAGGATGTAAACTGGTAAAAAGAAAGTATGCTAAATCTGACTGGTGTTTTGGGGTACTTGTGGTTTGGTGTCTCATCTTACATGGAGCTGTTCTCTATTTCTTTCAGAACTCAGGATCAGGGATTAGTTTTCAAGATAGATAATCTAAATTATTTATTCCAGAAAATCGCAGATGTGTCTCTGAACCTTGTTAGAGGAAAGAAGGAAAGAGACCATTTCTCCCAATTTCCGGTCTGGTGCCTCACCAGCACCCAGCACTACCTATTAATCATGATGGTTGTAAGAATATTCACAAAATGCCTGAGATACTGCTTCTTCATGAAATACTGAGACCATCAAAAAGAAAGTATATCTTTCTTGTTTCAGAGGCATTACTGTATTGACCAAGTTCAAATTGACTGTGCAAGTGCACTTCCTGCTTTTCCTAAGAATATCTTTTGGTTCATTTATTGAAGTGTCCTTTCAACATGAAGATATTGTGCTAGTGATCGTGCTAGCAGGAGCTCAACAGCTGTGAGGCACGGAGGTAGTCCTTCTCAGAATAAGTTTGTATCTGTTCACCTTGTTTTTGTGGCAAGGGCTGAGCACTGGCCTGGCACACATGAGGTCACATGTTTGAAGACATGTTTTGGTGACTGTAGGGATGCTGCTGTCATCCAGGTCTGTTTGTAGAAAGGAGTTGCAAATCTGTGTCTCTTTGTTTCCTGATAAATTTTTGGAAGAATGGCTGTTCCTCTAGGCTGACAAAGTAAGTGGAATGGTAGAACTGGCCTGTCATCTCTCAAGTGGCTCAGCCTGACCATTCTTTATAAGAATGGCCCTATTCCCTCCTTGGGACTGTAGTTTCCCGGTGCTACTGCTGCCTTTATTGCTTTTCTTCAGCAGTGTTTTTAGCCTGGATCTTCTGGCCTGCACTGGAGCCCACAAAAAGCCAGGTCAGCAAGTGGATGTATCCATTTAAACAATACAGGTATCTGAAAAAGCTGTTAAGCTGTGTATGTAAATATTTGAATGTCAGAATATATTCTACTAGTATAATTCATGAATCACAGACAGAAAACCCCATTTCATATAAAGAAAATGACACATTCTTTTCATAAAGGGAGGTAGTGCAATTCGTTCAATTTGCATCTGGATATTGCTATTGTTCAGTAAGTGTTGTGGTTTGGGTGCATAGTGCAAGAATCACACAAAGAAATATCAATGTTTTCTGAAACCGATTCTCTTCTGCAGATGTAAATCCAGCTTCCATCTCTGCCAACATACGAATTCTGAAAAAACAGGTGTATTCATTAAGTGTCTAGCTCATGAAAAAACACAGTCTTTTTTTTCCAATGAAGCTGGTCTGCTATTTGGGCTGATGTAAGGTCAGTTTAAATAGGAATTAAATTTAAAAAAAAAATCGAGGCAGAATTCAGAGATATTTTCCCTGTTTTTTGTTTAAGCACACAACTTCACTGAGCACAGTTTAAATACCAGGTCAATGGATTTTCATAAATTCCTCAGGTGTAACTAAGTTGAGTTAATTCTGGTGAAGTGCTGACCAGCTACATCATCAAATGGGTGAAACATTTGGAAAAAAAAACCCCAAACCAAATCCAAAAATCAGAATGGGATTTAGAACAAGTTGATGGAAGAAAAGTAGTACTACAGTCAATGCATCATAAAAATTATAGTNAAAAAAAAAAAAAGAAGAAGCCATAATGGTAGAAGTGGTCCAGTGAAGTCTTGGACAAAACCCTGCAGTGCGAGCTCCGTGTCAGGCATGACTTCATCCCAGACCTAGGCAGACCCTACTGGAGAAAATTAAAAGTTATTTACCCATTTCAGTCAGCTTCTGGATTATGCCTTTTCTGATCAAATTAGCTCTTACCTTTTTCTTTCAGGACAAAGTCATTGGCCTGGAGCACATCACTAAACAGAAAATTAATTGTAGCTGTCTGCTGGGTGTAGAATGCTTGTCACTGGGACTAAATCCAGTAGTCCCCTTGGATCTCCAAGATACTGGACACAGGTAAATGATGTGGTTCTGCTTTTTGTTCATATTTGGTTCTGTACTCAGGTAGCTAAGTTTTCAAAGCAGCCATCCTCATGAGGGTAAACCGGTTTTCAGTGCAGAATATCAAGTGTGAGTCATTACACATTGACCTCAGCATTTATACGTTTAAATGTCAGTATATTTGAAGCTCTTTGGTCCTTTGTAAGGACTTAGGATAAATATTCCACAGAATTTTAATTCAAGCTCAAATGTTTAGTTTTTCTCTCCTCTTCTAATTACACGGCAAGTGTAAGGAAACTATTTGGCCAGAATTAAGTATAAATATGCATTCTAATAATAATATGCCTTCTCTATGTGTAGAGGTCACGAAGGACTGAAAACAATACTGCATAATTTTAAATACATTTTAGCAGTTTATTTCAGGAAAAAAGAACAAACAGGATTTAGTTAAGACAGAGTACTCAGAAAAAAAAATAGTTGGAACAAAGCATTCACAAAAGTGTGCATGAACTACAACGGATCAATAACAGACTACCTTGATTTAAAAAAGGAACAAATCCTCTATTTTCAGCAATTGCCTATGGCCTAGTCCACTACATGACATGGAGAGTTTACTTCACTTTCTTCAGGGTCTGGCCTTTCGTATCAAAGAGAATATATTGCCAGAGCAAGTAATGTTTTAAGTGTGCTTCAAAGAACAACTAAATGCCACCTGTTGGCCAAATAAATAGGAGTGGATTCCTTAAGAGATCTTTCAGTCTGAAAAAAAAAAGGTGTCATTTTACCTTGAAAAGGTATGCATAGAAGCAGAAAAGGCACATGTAGCCTTGTCTGAGACACATTCATTCCAGCTATTCTAAATATTCCCAAAACACAACAGGAAACATGTGCAGTTTAATACTGATAATTTTTGTTCATTGGAACAATGAAAACTGCACTTGAAGTCACTATATTTTCGAGAGGGAAGGGAAAGATATGGGTTCAATGTCAGTTCTCTGCTGAAGCACAGTATGGAGCTCTGTGAAGAACCCACAAGTATCAGCTACACCCACAGAGAAGAGGTATGGCATTTCCAAAATTAGCGCTCCCCTTCACACAGAATTAGTCTTCAGGGAATTAATTTCTTCCCTCACTCCCTGAAATGTACAACAAATATATTAACCTTGAAACACCTTTCTGTCTCTTCTAAGCCTCGCTGGAAATAAACCTGGGAGTCCTAATCCTCATATGTGAGGCTGAGAAGGTAGCGTTGATGTAGTCTGATTCCACAGAGAAATTCCACTCACTCTCAGTGGAATTCCACAGCTCTAGACACACAGAAACAGAATGGTCAGTCTCCTCTGAGAAATAATACCAGGTTCAAACTGTCCCTCTTGTTTAAGGTATTAATTACATTTTCTTTTTTTAATAGTGACAGTTTATTACTCGTTTTCTGTCTTCACAAACCTGTGCCAGTGGTACAGGCACTTCTTCGTGCACTTCATGCACTCCTTCATGCAGTGTCGGCCATGTGAAGATTTCTAGGTGCCTCAGTTCCAGTCTGTGAAAAAAAAAAATCAAAGCAAAAGGATGCAAAAGAATATGAATAAAGATATGTGATGAATTGTGTGGAGGCAAAAAAATCCACAGGGCTTTTTTGTCCCTGCAGATGTCACAGCCGAACAGTGCTCCAATGGGCTGGGCCTGCCCAGTGCCTCCTCATGCTGCTCTCAAAGGCAATGTCTCAGAGACTTGGGGGCTCACTCAGGCTCTAGAGCTTGCTGGCTGGTGCAAGTGCATTGGTGCTGGAACTAACTCCTTGAGCAGTTGCTAGTCCTTGGAAGTCACTCTTTTAGCTGTTTTCAGGGTGATGCTGGCAAGGTGACAGAAATTCAGCTTCTCACCCAGGCAGGGGAGAGAAGGTGGCTCTCCTTCGATGCAGCATGTCCTACAAATAAAACAAACCACATGTTCATTTTGCAAATCTGTCAATTGGTGCCGAAATCTGCTCCCTCTGTGAGCCAGTAAAGAAGCAAGTCAGCAGGTTGGGTTGGATTTTGGGAAAAAGTCAGTTGCTGTTCATATTATGAATGAAAACAGAGGTCTCTTGGAAACTGGGACATTTATCTGGGTCATTAAACAGAAGCTGTGGGTCACTTACAGGAAATGGGGTGCTGTGGGTAGTGCCTGGAGAGTAATAATTAGAGCCAGGTAATGGCATTCAGTCAATTACAGCCTTACGTTGGCATTGTCTAAAATGGAAAACCCAACAGTCTAAAAGGCTATAACACTGATTCTGTAGAACATTAAACTATTACTTTATGCTGATGATATCCTACTGTTAATTAAGGACTTGCATGCTTCTCCTCCTGCTTATAATGAATATTGCTCTCTGAGTACAAAGTTATCATTGCACAAAATTAATGACTCTGAGACTGCAGTGATGCAGCTTTCTGGAGTTTGCCCTTCAGCCCTGCTCACCTCATGGAATCTTAAGCGGGCACCCAAAAATACAGTACAAATACTTAGGGGCTGATATTAACAAAGCCTCAGACAATGTAATTAAAAATCATTTAAATCCAATTATCAAGCTGGCAGGAAAAGATTTGGAGGGATAGCCAGAGCTAAATAAAAGCAAATGCGTGTGATTCAGTTTGCCATCCCATCAGGTTGTTTAAGTAGAAATAAGGACATCGTGTAAGTCAGCACCCTCAGAGTTACTGTCATAAATGAGCTCATGGCACTTTTTCCGACTGGCACCAACAGTTGTGTGTGTGCTGAGCTTACTGTGAGCATAAACATACATAAATACCTATAAATACGACAAAGTCAAACAATGACTAATAATTATATTCCTGACCCACCTCTTAAAAAAAAAACAACATACAGTTAGGAATACTTCACCAACTACTGAAACCCAGCTGTTTATTTAAAGGGTACAGAGGTGGGTCACACAAGTACCACATTCAGCACTACAGAATGTGACAAAGTCTGATCTGTACTGCCAAGTTCACGTTTACCCACAGCTCAGGCTTCTGATGGAACCAGAAAAGTTTCTGATAACCAGAAAAGTTTCCTTAGAAGTCACTGTAGAGCTTACTGAAGAGCTACAACAACTACAGTATATTTCAGATGACAGAAATCTCAGGATTCGAGGATGAATTAAAGATGCCATACGAAACATTCAAAAGGTATTTATAGCTCTCAGGATGACAAATGTTACTATTCCCCTTAAATGTCATATAATTGGCCCAATTTTATGCGCCAAAATCATGAAGATTTTTATGGGGGTTTTATTCCTAAAAGGTATAATTTTGAATGAAAATTGCTGTATTTTAGGTAAGATTGTCTTTTTTCTCTTCCTCATACTATAAACTAATATTGATGTTAAGCAGAGGTTGCATTTCAGCAGTGGATGGAATGGATATATCTTTCTGGAAAGCACATGAAATCCTTAGCGATGAAAGGAATTACATAAATATAAATCAATTATTTTTAGACTGCCTTGAAAAATTAAATCATGACAGACAGACTTATTTGAACACTATCCTAAAGAGTATGATTTTTTTGGCCATTCAACATGTTCTGTGGAATTAATTTTACCTCTAAAAAAAAAAGGAGACAAGATCCATTTCAACAAGTGTGCTCATTTTTCCAGTCTATTGTGGGATTAACCAGGTGGGGTCAGAGAGCAGAAAGATCTTGCCGGGGAAAACTGTTGAAGCTGTTGTGCATGTGACAGCTGCCTACCAAAACAGGAAGCCCAGATGTGCTAGAGAAGGCAGTGATACACATTTGTGATAAGATGGAGGCTGCAAATAAAAGGTGTCAGTGAAAGAACAGTTTGGACAGCAACAGATACACAGAGAAGCTGCTGCTGGTACAAGAACACAATCCATGCTGTATATTCATGCCTCTGAAGAGTGCATTATCCTAACAGCTCTACAGCAAACACATGCAAGATAGCACTTTAAATACCTAAAGTTTGCAAAAAATATTCAGCAGGTGGGAGTTCCACATCAAAACCACAGCCTGAGAGGTGTGCATTTATCTCTCTCAGATATCCACATCCTCTGAATTATATTCTTAGCAAATTTCTGCATGGGAAATGGTCAGCTTTCTGCACAAGCATTTGAGCTCCACTGACTGAGTGTCCAGAGTTAAATTCACAAGAATATCTAAATTGACAGACACAAATTAATCAAAGATGTGTAATATGTTAACATTGCCTAAAGACTATGGAACAACTTAAACAGTCTCAAGGACATTCATAGTTTCTCTTTCTGATCTATGTTTGGTTGTAATAAGCAAAAGGTCTTCTCATAGATCACTGATTAAAGTAATGGACAAAAGAAGCAGGAATGAATAGAGACAACTTAATGCTAGATTTCCTTCAGAGTTATTTGGGGTGAACTGGTTCAGCTTATTTGTAAGAGGTTGTGCACAACAGGGTAACAAAGTCAGCTTCTGTTCTTATATTATTCCAAGTTTTTAAACAAAAAATTAACTCTAAGTACTTTCAGAAAGATCTATCACAAACTGGCAGATAAAAATGACAGATGAAGGTTAGGTTCAATAAATGCAAAGTAAAGCATGAAGAAAAAATGCAGTAGCCATGCAGGCTCAGTGGTACTCTCTAAATCACTTAAGAAAGAGACACATCAGTGTTGGTCTAGGAAGTCAATAAATTAGAGGAAAGGCAAAAAAAAACAGAACAGGAGACAACATTGTGCTGTTGCATAACTCTTAATATGTGCCTGCACTCTAAATACCAGCTGCAGTTCTGGTCCTGGTCTCAGCAAGGATCGAAGAATAACTGGAAAGAGTTTGAAGATGGATTACGAGACTAATAAAAGGAATTGGACAGCTTCCTGTCCAGGAGTGATGATAGACTAGGCTTTGGTACTATAGTAAAGAGATGACTGAAGGGTTTATGTGGAGAAAGATCTCAGCTGGCAGAGTTAGGGGGGAATAAAATTGTTTCTCAGAATACAAGAACCAGAGGATACAACATTACATGTTCAGCATTCAGATTAGAAATAAACAGATGGATATTTTTACATATACTACATATTTGAACCAAAAAACAACTTGCCACACGCTGCTCAAAAACTCAGCATGTTCCCCAGTACACCAACAATTCACATGGGTGCAAAGTGTAATTGTACAAACTCATACAGGACAACAGCTCAAGGGCTATGAAAGGAAGATGCAACTGGTAACTCAGGAAACCTCCAAGATGTGGATCACTAGAGGTTGCAAGGATATTGCTGTACACTTACTCTCTTTGCCTGGGTCTTGACTACTTGTGTGAGAGGGAGCTCTGGTTTGACCCAATAGAGCTGTTGTCTAGGTAGGTAGAGGCACTTGGGTGTGTTTACAAGCTGAGCCCAGGTTCATCTGCAGCACGTATTTCACCCTACAGCTCTTGGAGCATTACTCTGCATTCGTGGGCATAGCTAAAAATGATGGCAGACAATTGCCCAAAGTGGTTCTGTACACCATGGAGGTTGAAAAATGAAAAGCCAGAAGATAGCAAGAATAGAAGATAGTAAATTTAAGGGGACAGGAACAGATGGACACTTATTGTTGACACACAAGACTAAGGCTGAAACCAAATTGTAAGTACAGCAGAGATGGAGTGTTAATCCAGCTGTGAAAATAACCTGCCTACATAAGTTCTTCTGGATGCTGACTGAAGACACAGCCAGGACAAAGCTCTTTGGAAGAGAAGAAATCAGGAGCCCAGAGTCTGCATTTCTGCTCTGCTAAGGAAATGCTGCTGTGAAACATCAGCTAGACTGATAGAACTGAGCTTAAATCAGGGACTAGTTTCTCATCTCAAATAAATCAGGGTGGCAGTAGCAAACACAAAGTCAGAGAATCAGCTATCTGACAGCTCTTCACCAAAGTCAATACACTTTAACACTGGTATACCTGAATTGCCTAGCGTTACAGAAATCAGTGTATCAAATTTTACCTGTCCCAGTCAGCCAGCCTAGGTTTTTCTTTCACTGAAAAACCCCTGAATCACCACACGGCAAACCATCTCTAAATAGCCTCATCAGATATTTGAGTTTTCCTTGTGGCTCTAGTTGTTTATGACACTAACAGGAAAGTTACTAGAGATCAGGCTATAATGTTTTATTTTAGAGTACAGAGCATAGTTTAGGGTGGGTATTTTGGAGTCTTTCCATCACCAGATTTCTGTGCTGGAGCACTCTGTGGTAGACACAACAGCATAAAGCTGTGGCCTTTCAGAGACACAAGAAGCCAATGGGCCTCTTGAGCTACCTCCAACTTTTCTCACAGGTTTTGGAACCCTGATCTCTGATTTTTAACTTATCCTATGTCTTGTTGACTTTAACTGGAAATTCTCTGGGGCCTTAGTCTGGGTCTCTAGGTAAAATCATACTACAAACAATATATAATAATAATTTCATATTTGATCAGCTGCCTTGTAATGGCTTTTTTTCTTCTGGGCTTTAAACTTCTTTATTTGATTGCATCCTTGCCCTAATTTCAAAGATGGAAAATAATAGATTTTCTAGAGAACAATCCCAAAAGTCCTATCTACAGCTGATCTGCAATTCAATATAATGGTTCTTTCCCTTTTTATGATTTCTTTTTCCTTTCAAATTTGAATAATATCATTTGTGTGATGTTACTCAATTTCTCTGTTTTAATTTGAAATCCTATTTTTAATCAATTAGGAAAAAATGACCTAATTAAGGAGTAATTTAGGCCAGCAACTTAAACATTGGTTTATAAAGTAGCTGCATTTAATTGGAAATGTGCTCAACTACTGCATTGCATTAGCAAGTAATTTGGAAGAAAGAGTGAATGGGATCCCTTGACTGCTAGTTCAGAAATGATAGCGACAAAGCTGAAGTCCAGAGCAGTCTGTCGAACTTGGCTTTTACTAATAGCTTTGCTATGAGCCTAAAGGTCCAAGCAGCTGCAGCCTCTCATTATGCAAGACACAAACACACGGTGAGTGACTGTTAGCTCCCAGGAATTGTTCTGAAATGACTTGGTGGATATAAAGCTCAAGAACCAAGAACACGGAGAAGGGACCCAACTTGCTCACTCCCCATCACCAGCCAGTGGCAAAGGTAGCAACAGCCCTTGGCTGCCACAGTGCCACCCAACCAGAGAAACAGGCTGTCACTAGCTAATGCACATGCTAATAAAATTTCTTTAAAACTTCACAACACCTTTTTGTTCATGTATTTCCCCTTAGCTGGCAGAGAACCTAGCATTAGGGTTGTCAGAACTTTCCCTACAAATGCCCGCATGCCACAAAGGGGAGAAGGCTGTTTAAAAGCTCACTAGCACAATTTAGGAAAGAAATTCAGCTTTGACACCCAGAGGATGTGTTACAGGTCACAGCTCTGCGCTGGCTGCCACTAGTGCCAGGACAGCTCACTCCCTTCTAGCTGGACTCATCTCTCTGCTGGTGCTTTTCACTACAATTAAGATGGTTTTAGCATCAGAAAGAGAATTTGACACTGTCTATGCCATTTAGACATTTATTCTCATTTACTATTGGTGGTTTTAGCATTGTGTACATACAGTAGTGCAATGGAAGAAACAATTATGATGCTGCTCTGGGCATCAATACACTCTTGAAAGACCACTGGTTTCCAGCTGATCACCTAAGGTTTCTTCCCTGTAGAGTGGGTATTGCTGGACAAACTTATCAGCATATTATTTATTCATGCTGGCTCAGAATATTTCCTGAGATAACAGCTCTCAGGGAAACACAAAGGCCTTCCACACTGACAGAGCCCTTGCCACATGTTACTGCTTCATGACTGGGAACAACAACATTGTATTCCATTAAAAAAAAATAGCCAGAGGGTGCTTGCAGGCTCAGATCACTTCAGTTTTACACTAATACTTTTTATCATTAAGTTTCACATCTGGCCATTATTGTTTGAATCTTTTGTTTGAAATGTGAGCCACAGAGGCAAGAGAGGTTGTCACCCACTTGGTACCCAAGTGGCTGTAACACCAAGGAAGCTACAGGAAACCAAGAACTGCTGGCAAAGCCCCACCAGGAACATGTGCAATTTTGTAGTGCTGCAAAGGGAATACTTTGTGGAGAGGAAAGAAATTTGGCACTTGGGCAATTTAGTCCTCAGCTACTGATGCCTTACTTCAGGCAGAGAACAGTCTCACTTGGCAAAGCAAAGCATGGAATAGCAGACTTGTAAAACTCACTGAGGACAACACGTACAGTAAGGCTGGTGCTCTGCATATTACCTCTAAAATCAAGTGTGCCTGAATAAAAGAACTCTAAGCTTTTGTAGTCAAATACTGAGTTCCCCAGGAGATATCTATGAGGAAAGCATGCCTCCTGCACCTTACTGTAAGTCAATAGTAGCAATACATTATCAGATTGCCTGTTTCCCAGATACATTAAATCTAGTGTGACAAAGGTGAAAATGTTAGCTGTTTGCAGCCTGACACAGAGTTGGCAAAATCCTGGGCCCTTCAAAAGTATCAGCTTTGATTTTAAATTGTGTCATACTTCAGGAGAGAGGATATGCAGTCACCTAACCTGGTGGGCTCCTTCAGTGACAGCTTCATTTCAGCCTTCAGGCAGCATGAGCTTGGGAAAAATCAGTGCAGAATCCCAATCTTGCTGAGCCGTATTCACATGAAACCACCACATCAACAGGATCTCTAGACTTTCAAAGCAGTTTCGTGCAAGACACATCTCGCCCTAATCTATGTTTTTACATGAATGGGATAAACTGTCCCACCTTCTGTAGGCATCAACCTCCCCCACCTCAATTACTGAGGGAGAAGTTTCTATTCCAGTGTCCACTCACATATTAAATAACTAAAACTTGACCATCCAAATTCCACCAAAAGAGCTTGTAGGAAAGACAGGGCCTGTTTGAAGTGCAAATTACAAGTATTCAAAGAAAAACATAATCAATATTTGTTTGCCTTCCACCCAAATATAAACACACTAAACTGGCCTGACTTGCACGCCTGCGAGTGTTTTGTGCCACACTAACACCACCAGTAACAACCATCAGCATGGTGAGACTTTGTAACACAGCTGAGCACAAGTGTCTAAATTGCATGGAACTGCAATGGGGAAAGAGGGAGACTTGGATCCTAAAAATAGGATAAATAATGCTGGGAGGTGAGTTTCCCATCCCTTCACTTTTTCGTGAGAGCTGAGTAGCATAAAAAAATGAAGGGGCAATAAGACAAAATGGGGAAGAATAACATAATGAACTTCTCTTCCTGGTTCCCTTCTGGAAGAGCTCTTGAATCTCATCAGCCACTGAAAGCACGGAGAGCTGTATCAGCGTTAGCTACACAGCATCAGCCTCATTCACACTCACAGCTAATTTAGACTAAGTTTGCTAAGACTAATTGTTTGAATAAGTAGTGTTAATGACTGATTGTGATTAAGAGCTAACCATTGGCAGTGTGCATTTGCTAATGAGTGTCAATCTAGAAAAGTGCTGTTTTGAAGTTCGAAACCCACTTGATTTATCAGATGTTTAAACACTCCAACCACAGCAACTGCTAATTCCCTCAATGAAATACTTATACGATGCGTGGATATTCATTTGTAGTGAGTTGTTACATTCCAAGTGACCATCAGAAAATTCAGTACAAAAAGCCATTGAAATTCAGGAAGAATTTCAAGGCAAATCTCTCTGCATCCCATCCCAACACACCAAAACTGAGCTTTACTGCTGCATCAGCAGGCCTGACAACCTTCAGACTTTGTGATAATCTGGTGCATGGATTAAAAATCCAGTTGGATTCCCTTTGCCTAAAGACACCTTAGGACCAGGATTTCTTGCATCAGCTTTAGAAGCCAAGGTTTTTGATGAAGAGCTCAGAGGGAGAGTGCTACCTCAGCAAGTGTGACTTTTGTGCTGGATAATCCACTGTGGAGACACCTAATTCTGTTTTTCAGCACAGGGAACCTATATCTGACCATCACATGCTAACACAAAGGTTTTCTAACAAAGGACAAACACAATCAAAATGACATTATCCCAGTTGTATAATGACTGTGATGGTACAATGGCTGCTGTACATTCTTCTGACACAGAATGGGAACAAGCTCATAAGAATCTCTACCAAGAGGACTGGATACCAGTAAAAAAAAAGGTGTAATAGGAAAAAACTTCCAGATGCCTNGTTTGTTTGTTGTTTGTTTGTTTTGTTGCCTTTGGTTAGTTTTTTAACTAAGGATAATTAACTACTTGACAAAACCACGAGGAGAATAGCAAATTAGAAAAATACAATGGTCCATGATTAATGGAATAGGATAAGCAAGTCAGTTGTCCATTCTGCCCTTGAAATCAATGAGTTGTCACAACTCTCAGCAGAGGAGAGAGGTTGTTGGGGTTTTTTCCTTAAAAGTAAGAGCAATCAGTGCTGATTAATCAGCACCAGACTAGACATTTAAGAGAGTCCATAACTGCAACTATAAGCACTTAAAAATTCCTGTCTTGACTGGGCATAATGATGTTTTACAGAATAAAAACTATGTACTGAGTACACAAAGCCTGATAGTCTGGCTTGGTTCTGTTTGCATTATATCTGAAAGGGAAGGCTAATTTTTACATGCCAGCTCTCAAGTTTATTTGAAACCTCTTGTTTTCAACTGGTAGCATCTAAATTGGCATCATAGCTGAATTTTCCCTTGTTCAACTGAAAAATGTTAACACTGCATCATTTTATTCCTACTTGGAACACAAGAGCTGCTTATAAACTGCACGTAACACTTAGCAATTAAAAATCCCCTGTACAAGCCTAAACCAAAGAGAAAGTAGAGGAAGAAATGGGAAGAGGGGCTGCATTTGTGTTGGAAGTAACCTAGCTTGGCAGATGAGCAGCATTCCCTCCCGAAACAGTGAGGTGCTGCTTCTACCTGCCTGCACAAGGACCAGCAGTAGTGATGGATACTGATCAGAAAGCCTGAGCCGTGCCAGGGGGTGGCATTACAGGTGTCAGGCTGAGTCAGAGAAATGTGCTCTGAATGGCTGGTGCCAGAATGCAAGTATTTAAGAGGTAAAAAAACCCAACAGGAAATAAACCCAAATGAAAGAGGATTAGATGGCGGACAAGATTATCCTATAAACAGGCCCTCACTTTTCCTTTCTTTTAATACAGCTGGGGTCCAAGGAAACCCATGTTTCCCGTGCTAATGGGCCTTGTTGAAGGCATTAAGACATTTTATAAAGAATGAGAGGCTGAGGGATTAGGAGTGATGGGAATTCACTGAGCGTTCATGAATTAGCATCAAAGGATGTCTGCCTCCATGGAAAGTTTTAAAAGCAGAGCTAAATGGAGATAGCATTATAGGAGGAAAATGGCACAAACATTTTTCCAGTTAAAAACAATGTTGTTATTATATAAGTATGGCTCATTATACATGTATGTTAATTTCTCTCCTGAACTTCGAGATATAAAGCAGACTGAGAATTTCTATTCACTCTTGCTTATCATGGAAGCACAGGGGATATTAACTTTGGTAAGAGGATTAGTGGATGCTCAGGGTCTGGGTCTAGAGTGGGACTTCATGGCATGACTGCAGCCCACATAGCCCATACAAACACTAAATGCTGCAGCTGTGTGTGCTAAAGAAAGGCAGAAAAATCCCAAACCACCATTATTTCAAGAAAATGGCTAAGAAAAGCAGGCCTGTTAGAAAATAGCTCTGTGCTAAGCACAAACAGCTACATAGGAGTAGGGTTGTGAGGCTGAAAAGCCCCATGTCCACCAGGCCCAAGTGGCACAGCACCCCACTGGGTGAGAAAATGCTGAAAGCAATTTCTGAACCTGTGCGTCTGTGTTCATTGCAAAAAACGGCACACGCTGCTTCCTGCACTAATGCTCTCTGACCCTGAACACCAGAAACCAAACTGGTCCTTACTGCCACAGCCCAGCAGAATGAGAGAAGTGCTGGAAATAATGAAAAATGTTTCTCTATCGGAAACCCAATCTTTTTCAAGCTACTGATGTTACTCCTGGTCCTTCAGCTTCTGCTCACCCTGGTGATGTAATACCAGCAGGAAATTAAATTCCCAATAAGCCACTCCTCTTACTCCACCCCTTTCAGTATGGGAGGCACAAAATCCTCATCTCAACAAGGGTTGAGATAACAATTTACTGAAAGCACAAAGCAATAAAATAAGAAATGCACAGTAACAACCATGTTATTAATAATAAGAGTATGCAAAAAGAGAGAGTTTTACTTACAAAAAGATGTTGACCACTGGGAACAAAAACAGGATGGTGGATGCTTGTCATAGGCTGTGTCCATGTGGCTTCTCCAGACAAAGATCAGATGGTGACCATTCCTGCACAGCACATCCCATGGCCATCGGGAACAAAGGCGAGCTGGTGGGGGAGCTCCTGCAGCTAAAGTTTCCTACTCCCAGTCCAAAACAATGAAAAACAATGACAAACCCTCTGGAAGCTGCACCATCCAAGCTGGGTCATGCTGCCACTCCACAGGGCTCAGCTCCACCTGCACTGCCGCTCTTACCACTCTGCTATGCTGGGCAGTCGCCCCTGAGGATCCATTCCGTCCCAGCAGCCTCCTCTTCTAATTCCAACTCCCAGACTGCTCAGAGCCCCTTTGAGCCTGGCCTTTTCTCTCTGGGTTCATGGGCCCAACTCATTATTCAAGGTGTGCACGACAGCTGGAACAGTCATTAATTCATTGGTCTGCATTTAGGCAATGTACAGCTGTGACAGTTCACATTCTTAGGACAGTGACTGACTCACCATCTTGTCAAAGCCCCCACTGCTCTAATAAGCAGAAGCTGTAATTCAGCTTAAGGATGGGCAGGGCTGTCCCCAGCCAGGAGCAGAGCAGGCAGCAGCATCATGGCTTCTTCCTCATGGATTCAGTGAACCCATGAGGGTTCTCTCTCCCCATCTTCTTATGAGGGCACGAATGATGTGTCCCAGCACAGCTCCTGCTCAGCAATTTGTGAGGCAGCACCACTGGCCTAGTTGCCCTCACTCTCTGCAGATGAACCCAGGACTGAACTGGTTCTTCCCTCCCTGGGAAGGAAGGCACTTTCCAGCGAGAAAACAGTCAAACAGCATCTTCAGTTTCACATGTTACACTTGGATAATACTTTCTCTGTTTATTAACTTATTATTGTTTAATAATCAGCTAATATTTGTAAACTAGTAATTCCTTATTATTTTATATTTGTAAGTTGATTATTCAACACATAATATTAAACTATGATACTTACAATCAAGTGATCACAAGAATTTATTTACAACCATGTCAAGAGCCCCCTGGTGCTGCAGAGAGCTGAACTCCCCCACCCCATGAAGGTGGGAGGAGCTGGGCAGGATCAGGCAGCATCCTGACAGTCACCCTGTGCAGGCCTGTCCCCTTGGCCAGGGTGGCCTCAGGGAGCTCCACAGAGTGCAAGAGTTAGTGATGCCCAGGTGTAGGAAATCAAGAAAGGATGGCAAGAGACCAGAATGGATTGGTTGGGACCTGCTAGTCAAACTGAAGGGTAAGAACAAAATGCACAGGCAGTGGAAGCAGGAACAGGTATCCTGGGAAGTACATAGGGACACAGCCTGATTGTGTAAGGACTGGGTCAGGAAGGGCAAGGCATGGCTGGAGCTGAACTTAGCAAGGGGTGCATCAGTGGGGTATGAGAGGCTGGACATGAGGCGACAATGCACACTTGCAACCCAAAAAGCCAAACGTGCCAGAAAGCCACATGTGCCCTGGGTTGCATCGAAATAAGTGTGGCCATCAGGCCAAGGGAGGTGATTCTGCCCCTCTACTGTGCTCTGGTGACAAGCAAGTCTAGAGGAGGCCACAGAAATTATCAAAGGGCTGGAACACCTCTCTTGTGAAGAACAGCTGAGAAAGTTGGCGTTACTCAGCCTGGAGAAGAAAAGGCTCCAAAAACTTACTGTGGCCTTTCAATACTTCCGAAAGATTCAGACTAGACATTTGTTACCATAAGGGTAGTGGAATACCAGCACAGGTTGCCTAGAGAGGTGTAGGTGTCCCATCCTGGAAACATGGACAGGGCTCTGAGCAACCTGGTCTATTGGAAGATGTCCTTGCTCATTGCAGGAAAGGTGGACTCGATGATCTTTAAAGGTCTTTTAGAACACAAAATAGTTTGTGATTCTATTATTGTTAAAAAATCTGATACCATGCACCAGGAACAAGCAAATGAAAAGAGTTGAGGGGATGTAAAAACTACGAAGCTGCCTAAAATAAAGTATTCCCGGTGGTTTTGATCAGTAAAATCCATGACACAGAAAAGGAGTTAATAATATGACTGATGAACAGATAAGACTTCGAAACACTCTCTTTAAGGCTGTTCCATGACTGCTCTGTGGAGCTAACTGTCTCAGGGGCTCTCTAATGGGAGCAGCCTGTACTGTGGGGAAAAGAATCCACTTTGAATATCAATGCTCAATAACCAACTCATACCTCAATCAGTAACTATGTGCTTTATATTACATATATGTATGGCATCCACCCAGCACCAAGTTTGGAAAGAAAAGAGGCCCCCAGGCCAAGCACATATTATAGATACAGAAGAAATACAGAAGTAATATCAGGTCACTGATGCTTTTTTTTTCTTTGCACCCTTAAGGTATGTATGTGAAAGTAAAGAAGCTCTTGGACTACTAGAGAAGGAAGCTGAACAGGATGCATCCATCATGTGCCACATAGGAAAGTAGACAGGGAGGCACAGGTAAAAGGATGTTATCATAACACTCTACGTGTCGTAGTCTGTGATGCAGTTAGGTGCTCCCACTCACCTTTAGGCAGCCTGCAGACAGAGGGTAGAAATATCTCCCCTGTTCTGTACCCAGCCAGGCACTGGGCTGCCTCTCCAGAAGAACATTTGTCTCCTGCAGGTTGTACTCCTGTCTGCCAGCCCTCCGACAGCAGACATCCAGGTCTAGGCAAAATGAACATCTAAACTATTTCTAGATGCAGCCTTAGTGCAGTGCACACACAGAGTTATGGCTTGACACATTTGCAGTTGCCTGACTGTGTGGTTTCCCCTTGCCCTGCAGAAACCAACCAACCAACCACACTCTCCTGCTGAAGAATCCAAGTCAGGATCTGTATTCAACTCCCCTCCCATGTGCACACACAAATGCATTACCTGATTACCATGTAATTAGGTAGGTCATCTAACTTTGCTACGCCAATTATTTTTGCTTGTTTCTGCGTACAGCTTTAAAACTCTTCCTTGATTTTGGTGCATGAGATGTGACACAGAAGAAGTTTGTCATGATTTGCTCTTTCTGGAGAGGTGCCTGAGCTACTTCTGGTTTGCGTAGGCAACTGTTCTACCGATGTGGGACCTGAATAAGATGTTGAGCTTTGATGACAGGCTGCTGCAAAGAGCACATGATTTGTAGAGTATCATGGCAGTTTAATTCTCAAAGTTGAGGGGATGTTCTTGTCAGCAAAAGGTGCTTTGTTGTCTGACATGTGGGTTCTTTGGACTTGCTGCCAAAGACATGGAGTCAACTCTCAAAAGGGCTTATACATTACCAGTGTGAATTTTTTTCTCCTAATGATTTAAATGCCTAAATTTCAGTTTTGGGCCAGAGTCAGGAAAGTATTTTAAAACCTGAAGTTATAAAGTAGCTCATAAGAAGGATTATATTAACTCATAAATGCATCCAAATCTGCGTAATTGGGACTGTTTTGAAGACATGCACTTGCCAGCGCCCTTGAGTTCTCTTTAGTTGTCAAAAATTCAGGAGTTCCTGAGCGAGGAAAGAGTTATTTGAGTATAAAGTTAATTTCAAAGTACTGAATTTTTAAAAATGCAAACTTCCTCTAAGGCAGTGGAATTTGGTGGTGATTTGAAAAGGGGAAGGGGAATGAGGTTTGTTTTTTTCAAAACTATATTTTAATGCAAAATAGAAATTAATCTCTTTGAAACAGACAAACGAGTCTCTATTCCTTACTTCCCATGGATTCTTCATAGGAAAAAACAACTGATGCGGCTAGGCAGGGAGCAATTGCCACCAAGGGCTGGTACTCACCGTGGCAGATGACCTCCAAAACCAGGCAGTGTGTGACCATGACACATTACTGCCCAGACCAGATCCACAGCAAACAACATCCCTGCAGCTTCCAGACCTGTGATGCACCCTGATTCCTCATGGGAGTGAAACAGCCTGGCCAGGCACTGACTGGCTGTCTTAGCTCCTGTGACATCATGACCCTCCTGCGCCATTTAATGTTCCTTGCACTGAGTGCTTCACCAGCACTACCACAAACAAGCACTTGGATGTGACCTGTATTCTCTTACTCTGGCCTCAGTTTCTCATCACAGAAAGCCATGTCAGCAGCAATGCTTCCTTCCTTTTAAGGAGCATTTTAAGCCTTTGAGTAGTGAGTGCACAAGTTTCATTTTCTCCTGCTCCATCTCTATAGGCAGATGGGGTGACAGAAAGAAAGGTGTCAGTGCACACAACAATAGAAGGAGACAAATCCAGAAAGAATATGCAACAACTTTCATTCTCCCCATTTAAAAAAATTTTGCTTGTCATCAGTCCTTGGTAGCACAGCTGCTCCCCAATTGGCATTTCTAGCTAACAACTGCAGCACTGCCTGCTCAAACCTGGAATTGCCAAAAAGGGATCTCCTGTCTCTCAAAAGCAGGTGAAAGCTGTGTGCCTCCCAACTGAACAGAACAGAGAAGGAAGGTAGCAGAGGCGTGTGTCTCTGGGCTGCCTCTGTCTTTAACAATCTGCTTTTTGCCACTGTCAAATGCAGAAGGATGTTGTTTACTGCATTTCCAGACCATGAACTACCTGTGTCCTTAAGAGACAACTCCTTTGTCATGGCATTGCTTTGCTAACATGCCCTCCACACTGTTGGTACCAGCTACCTGTTACTGCAGAGAGGTTTCATTACTTGCTGAGCTCATCGGTGGGGTGCTCCCACTCACCTTACATTTTCCTTTGGAATTTACTACTACTGCTGCAGACTACAAGAAAGGAAACTTTTCATGCCCAAAGGCATGGCTGCTTTTTTCCAAATGCTAGCTTGGCTTACAGAAGATGAGGGTTAAACCTGCTTGTCTAACATTGAATACTTAGGCCCTCTACATGCTCCATACACTTTTTATATACAGGGCACTCTATGTAGTGGGAGATGCCACAGAACTCTGACATGGATGCACTTCAACAATGACACAGCTGACCTATATAAAATAAATGCATGTTAATGTAATGCACAAAGCTAGCTTGCATGATAGCAATTTTAAATTATCACAGTTTTATAATATTTACTTGTTCAATGCTTTTTAAAACATAATGATGCAATCAGTAGACTTCAGGTTTGGTTGTTAGTATACAAAGGAAAACATCAAGGATGCTAACAAGAATGTAAGAGTTACATGGATGACCAAAGGGTACTGACAGTAAAAGCCATACACTGAAGTCTGTGAAAATTTAAATATGGTTTTTATAGTCTTGCTATGAGTCATATGGATTGCAAAATAGGAAGAAAACCCCAACATATACCTTATCACACGCAGGCATTATCAGTCCTCTCTGAGGCTACCTCTGTCTGTCATGTACCTTATTTTACAAGAATTAAAACATTATTATAGCTACATGGTACTGGAACCATTGCATAGTTCCTTAACAGCCACTTGCCTCCAAACCTTCACATGCTACAAATGGGTGCTGTTGCCAGCACACACCAAGCTCATCGGCACAAGCCACGTTGGGAATAAAGAGCTTCCCTCAGTGGGGCAGCCAACACAGAAGCTCCTTCCTGGCCAAAACAAACCACTGGGAAAGGCAGGTGCCTGCACAAGAGTGAGCGACTCCCAGAAAGGGCTTTTGATACCCGGCAGGGTTGGGCATGCTCCACTATCTGGCATCACCACTATTGCCGGGAATGTTGCTTCAGCATTTCTGCTGTCTAGACATACCATTATTTTGCCTGTGCAAAGCTGCCTGAGGCATCTCCTGCCCATCAATCCCCTAAGAGGCCTCTACCAGACATGCTGGGAAGCTTCCACACACACACTGATAGCACCTTTTGGAGGAGGGACTTTTAGCATAACAGCAGAAAAAAAAAAATTAAGGAGACTTAAATGACATGTGCAGGGTCCCAGAGGAGTGTGGGGTAAAAGTCAGCTGATTTCCCAGGCAGAAATAAAGGCTGAGGGTAACACAGGAGCCAGGATAAAAGCATGGAGCTGCCAGCAAGGTGACAATGTGTTTGCAGTGCTTCTGTGCACAAGGGCTTGCTATGCTGCCCCCTCTTCTGCAGGGGAAGGCTGATTTAGTTTCAAACAGCAAATTTAGATTCAAATACAGCTCTGTTCCTTCCCCCCGTTACCTTTGGCATGACAAAGGGGGAAGCTGTTGAGCATGAAGCAGAGTTTCCCGTGTTTTGATCCAACTCTACATCCGTATATTTGATGCTGTTTCTTCTGATTCTTTCTGCCTACCAGGTTTCCTCCTTCAGGAACTGAGGCCGACAAACCTATTTAATCTTTTATATTGGCCACAGTGATAACTTCTTATTAAATATTTCATATTGTTGTACTGATAAAGAACACAAGACAAAACTTGGCATGAACACAGTCCAGAGGAGAATCTGCTTAAAAATAAAACGCTTGGGAAAATGTGGAAGGAAACAAGTAGCCATGTGGCTGGAAACAAAATTAATTTAAGGTAAGCAGGTCAAGCCTATAATGAAGTGCTTGTAAACAAAGAAAATCCAAACATTTCTACTAATCATCAGCTCCAATTATTTCACTAACACCCCCTCATTAGATGTACTTAGTGGCTTGCAGCTATTCTACTTTCTAAACCCATGTGCTGTCATCCTTTCTGAGATGGCTCCAGAGGGCTGAAATGTAGACGAATGTAAGCATTAATCCAGCAGCCTGGCCAGGCAAGGCACAGATGCATTAGGCGGTGGCTGTGGTCCTTTGCAGTGTGTGCCACAGTGGCAGAGTGGAAGTTGGGAGGAATGTGCTGCTGGTGCCAAACGTGTGCCCTTGTTTAATATTCCGCAATAATCCGGGGTGGGTGCAGACTCTAGGAACGGCCCCTCTGGGTCCAGTGCTAATGGGAACCCAACGTGCAAACAGCTGCTCCATGGCAAGGGGAACAGACCATAGGTGGGCTAAAGCAAAGCTTTGAACATACAAACCCCTTGCTGCCGCTTGTTGCTGCCACATTGTTGCACAGGGGAATTGCCTGAAAGCAAAACCCAAGGACTTGCATTCAGCAACACCATTCTCTGGCACTCCATGGTAACGTCCAAGGTTGCAGCCATCCCTTGAACTTTTATGATTTATCCCAGCCCCCAGGTCTGAGTGTGTCACCTGCCAGACACAGACTTGGGGCTGTCAGCTTGCTGGACTGCCCTTTGCGGCTCCAGTTCCGATAAGGGGCAGACCTGGGTGCAACCCAAAGCACTGCTGGCTCACAGCCCTGCCTGCCTGCCCACCCTCCTGGATGCTTTCTGCACAGCCTGCCCTGCCTGTGTCCTTTCCACTCTGCCTGCCTGCCCCCCTGTGTCCTTTCCACGCACCACAGGCTTCAGATACCTCGGCACAAAAAAAGCTTGCAAAAAGTTGCAAAGTTTAAAAAAAGAAAAAGTCCAACGGAAAGCTTAAAGACCTTGTACTCACTGACAAAAACCAAAAGGGAAGTAAAAGCAAGCACTAAGCAATTAATTGAAAAATTATTGGCAGGCCAGGCCAGAGTGTTGCTGCTGCCTTTAATGATAAATGATAATAGGACCAGTCAACACTATACAGCAGGATAATACAAACACACCCTCTAGAGTGAAAGCACAAAATGAGACATACTATTATCATAAATAGATTAATTAACTAGAAAGAGAACACTGAAGAACAAGGGGTTATTAGCGTGCAGCCAATAGCCTATTCCAAGCGTGAATTTGATGAATACAGGTAGCCAGAAATGTGGCACACAAACATGGAAGCAGATAGCAGAAAAACGCTTTGGAAGCCGCACAGCAATTATCCCCTCCCGTGGCTCCTCGCTCCAGCTGCGGGGGAGCTGATGACTCTGGAGGCCACAGGGCTCCAGCATTGAGCTGGGTGCTTTCTGTCCGCCTGCAGCTGAAGGTCAAAGCAGAACCTGGCCAAAATATGATGAGACTTTTCCATCTGCCTGCAAAACACAGCTGCCTGGTAGGAAGGCTCACAGTAGGTGCTGAGCAATGGCTTAGGATATGTAGCAGGAGGTTATTAAAGTTTCAGTGAGAAACACTTTGAAAAATGACTAAATGTCATAGTTTATTCTTATTAAGAGTTTTCCTGGTGAAAATAACGCTGCTTTTCCCAATGGCAGTTTGTCAATTGTACATTTTGCATCAAGAAAAATGTTCGCCATTTAGAAATATCGAACAAAGCCCCATGTTAGATACAGGAAACAAATAATGCACCTAAATATGGAATTTACTCAAAGAAATCTCGGTTATGTTGTGTCACAGCCGGCATGACAGAGATACTTATCAATAACAAGTTTTGGGGGGTTACCCATCCTTTTCACCCAGTCCCCTACAAACTCATATGGTGTGGTACAGTAGGGAAAAATAAATGTATTTTCTCATGCAGAAAAAATAGAAAAAAAATGCATTTCATTCCTAGATGAAAAAATGTTTTTTAGTTCACACCTCACTTCATTTGGAGAAACTCTCAAGATGCAGTGGTTGTACCTAAAATGACTAATCCTCTTCACACTAGCTCGCAGGTGAACTTAGAAAAGGGTCCTGGACATCCAAAAACGTTCGCATTGGAGACAGAGCAGAATTTAACCCCAAATCTTTAATCTCTAGCACATCTGGATGGAAGGGGAAGGAGGTGTCTAAATGCCTGGCCCTGGCAAGGTCTGTGCAAGGTCTCCTGATGTAGGAGGAGTCAGGCCAATGTGGGGTACTCCTGAGGCTCCTGCACAATCCTGCAGAAACCAGGAACTTCATTTTATGAACAAACTTGGTGTAGCAGGTGTGATCTATGTTAACAGCTAAATTATGTAGTTATAATATTGGGATTAATACTGGTATTTGTCCTGGAGTACAGCAGCATTTCTGACAGGATTTTGGAGATTCCACTTCTATTAATGGAGATAGGGTGGCTTCTTTCCATCATCATTTCTCACCCAGTGCTTCTCACTAACTGTGGATAGAGGCTCAGCATCATTTCATGCCAGAACTGGACTCTGCAATGCAGAGCTAGAGAGGAAAAAAATGCTTTATATTTCCCTTTAATATCAGGAAGAAAAGACTCTCATTCAGCTGACTTATTTGCTAAAACAGATTAGACCCAAATTAAGTGAAAACATACGAACGATTGATGCTTTAAAAACAGTATGCTGCCATGGACTATCATTATTACTGTCACTATTATCACAACAGTTCTAGCAGAAATCAGGACCCTCCTTGATGACATACAGCCTGCATGCCCTTTATGGAGAGAGAGAGAGAGGGAGAGAGAGCCACATGCTTTTTAATATAGATGTAACTTGTAAAATCAACGGCACAGCATAAATACCTAGAGACTTTACCACATCCCAGAGAAATACATCATCCAGGCTGTTTTAATCTCATCTTTAATTCTCTTTTTGCCTTCCACAGGACTTAAGAAAAGATTGCAGAAATGCACAGTATCTCATCAGATATTTATTTATTCGTTTAAAATATTAATATGGGAGAATCCCATTACAATATTGCCAGGCAGGAAGCACCAGCCAGAAGCAGAAAGGTTCTGCAAACCAGTAGATACAGCTGCACATAACACCTCCATAATGTCTTTCTGTGTTTTATTTCCCCACTTCTTTGAAGCCATCTGTGGGGAAACCTTCAAGTGCTTTCTGATCTTGCAAGGCAAAAATTGATTTGTACTGATATTTGGCATGGATTTTTTTGCAAAAGTTTCTGTCTGGCAGGGATTCAGACTGGGACTAAGACCTCTGATTTCATCCTCTTCAGGTTTTGACGGTGCACCTGGAGAGGTCTCCAAGGAGGAAAACTTTGCTGAGCGGACTGAATAATTTTCCTCTAACAGTCTAACCCCTTCTCTGTCTCTTATTTCTAGAAGGATGTGGACCATTTTAAAGATACAAGGGAAAGTGAAGTATTGCAACAAGGAGTGGATCCCTAATCCCAAAGTTCTCAAGAAATTCTACTCACTAGTTTACATTCTTTGAGCTGTCAAGGCATTTAGATCTGATTTCCCCCAAATTAAAGCACTCTGATTCAGTAGGCTCACTCAAAACATCATTTGCAAAATTTAGGAAAACGGTGATGTTGCCTTGCAGCTCCCTCTGGAAAGCCTTTTCCTCCCAGACCAGCTGTGGCATCCATAACGCCTATTTGTACAAATTCATCCATAGGAGCCTGCTGGTTTTGACTCAAGACCCTTCCCAGCAGCATGTCTGGCACAGCTTTGCCAACGCTCAACACAGACCTGCAAAGTGGTATCTGCGCCTTGCAAATGTTAATTCCCCTGCAGCAGAAGCAGGGCGAGGATCACTTGTCCCTGTTGTGCCAACAAAGCCGAAGCACAACTGTGGTGGCAGCTCTCAGAACTGTGGCTGGAAAACTTAGGCTCATTTCAGGATCCAACAAAGCATGCCTCTCTCCACCTTGGCAGTGAAGAAGGCTGCTCATTTTCATAGTTAGCAGGCTTTTTATCCCCAAGAGGATTTGGTGGGATCTTGGTTTGTCAGCCAGGGACCCCTCAGATGCCATTGCCTCTGCCTCCCAGGACAGGCAGAAGTGAGGCTGGTGCTAATGGCAGCAGAGCCCCTCCAAAAAGCTGATCCTTGCAAGCAGAGCAAAAGCCAGCAGGAGGGGGAGAAATCTGTGCTTACTCCATTTAAGCAAGAAACTCTTCACCTAATTCACCAAGAATGAGAGCAAATGTCTCACTCAGAAGGAGGATAGAAAATGTAGCTCTAACCAATTAACACAATAGCAAATGTCCCTAGCATTGCCCCATATGGTGTGTAATTTAAATCCTCTATCTTGTTCTCTATAAATGCTGCTGAAATTGATACATGACAATTTTAGGGCCAACTGAAGTTTAATTAATGTAAATCGTCTCAACATCTGAGATTTAAGATACCTAAAAAAAATAATTAGGATCAAATCAGACATGTTCTGCTCATGCTGAGCCATGCAAGATAGAACTGCGGAAAGATAAAAAAAAATGGATAAATTATGTCATATGTTGGAAGGTCAGCTTTTCCCCCTATTAAAGCAACAATGTCCAGGAGATGGTTCTCCTTTCTCTGTGGAGGACAAGCGGGGTGTCCCTGAAAGGCAAACCCTCCTTGTGCAAACATGGCTTGCATGGGGAAATCAATATTAGTTAGGGGAAATGGAGCTGTAAGGGTATCTACACATGCAACTCAAACACTGGAAAGCCTCTCAGATTCTGCCATCCCTACTGTGAGAATGTTGCATGTAAATGAACAAACAGAAGAGTTTAGCCAGGGAGATTTATGCCCCTGAAATCCAAAACCTATAAAGGAACTGAGAAAGGCAAGAATAGCCCAGGATGCCTCACTTGCTCTCTTAGATAGCAGCAGAGTATTTGCCTGCAGCACAGCTTCTCCAGGCTCTCTGTTCCCCCTTTTCCTTAAATATTTGTTTGATGCCCCCTGTTGTGAAAGGACACCCCCTTCAAGCTGCAGTCAGCTGCAGGGCTCCTCTGACAGTAAGAATATTGCTGACCTGAGGTATTTCTGACTCCAAACACCAGACCAAAGAGAAAATAAGCAAGACTGAGAAAGTGGATCTGCTATCACAAGAACGCCTCTGCAATTACAAGAGCACACTGGAAACTGCATCTGCCCGTCTGGTTATGACATTTCAATTTCAGCCTTTCCGCTGTTTCAGAATGCACATTTGCCACCTATTCTCTAAAACTATACATATTTATTTCTTAGGCTTTTGAGCATGGATACAGTTCCATGAAATAAAGATTGCTGTGAATGATTGAGATGTCCCTTAATTACTGTGCTGGTCCTCCCACGTGTGCTCTAAACTCTGAGCTGGTTAAATTTCCAAGCTACAACAATATGCCTGTAACTCTTGCTTCCAGTAACAATAAATATCATCATAATCCGTTTTCTTTAGGAGTTTAAATTTATGGGAGGAAAAAAATAACAGCAGAGTCAGGGTAACCTACAAACAAAACAGTGACTTTGTAATCCCTGTTCAGTTTTCATTCTTCCATACAACACATTTCTGCATCTCTTATTAATGAAGGTTTTGCTGCTGCAGTGTGCTGTATGTGGGGCAGAATGTATTTAATCCGATATGTAATTATTATTATTAATGCAACTAAGCTCAGTGCAACCACTTCCCTTATCTCCAAGGTAAAATACAGTTCTCAGGTGAATTTAAATCTGTCTTGCGTTAGGATTGCTATTGATTTGAAGAGGGTTTCGTTTGAGTGCATTGTGTTATTCTTAATGGTTAATCAGCGTGTGCTGCAACATTCCCACTCCAAAGGGGTGCAAGTTCTTAAAACTGAAATACAAATGAAAATAGGTACCAGGTCTAGGTTGGATTTTTTGTTTGGGGTTTTTAACTAAAACACAGCTAAAAGCTACAGAGAAGCATCTCCTTTAACAACTAAAATATTTTCACATGCACGAGCAAAAACGCAGTGCTTCAATTTTTGCTAATATTGACTGAGTTTTTCAAGTCCACTGCTGCAGTCCTAGAAGATTCATCTCAAATGCATCAGCTGTATAGAAAGCTATTTAATACCTCAAAATGATTTCAATACAGATTGTGGGTTTGCTGCAAGTGTGAGCACTACGAATGTACACAGATAAAAGTACAAATGACTGTATGCTCTTCTCTTTCATTAATGACCGGGTTTGTCCTAGCAAAATGTAGGTCATTTTGTTCCTTCTTGCATCTCACTGTCAAGTTCACACACACTTGTTTTCTCAAGCCGTCTCTTCCATGGCCATTTGCATTTTGCTCCAGTCCCCAGATTTCAGCTGCGAGAATATTAACCCTGCCTATCAACTGCAGGGGAGAATGGTTTATTTCCTACTTCTGAGATAATTTAAAAGCATGCATTTTTTGACAAGGGAAATAGTCCTGCTTAATATTGGCTAGCAAATACTGACAGTTACTTGCAAAGCAGAGAAAAAAAAAAAAAAAGTGGAGCAACTGTTTGTGCAGACAGGGTTGGCACTTACACAGGAATTCATCTTAAATATCAACACTGGCACTCCTGACAGCCATTGGAAACACACTCTAGCAATAAAAACTTCAGGGTGCTAGTCTTCAGTCTAAGAATTTCTTTTTCACCAAAGCATATGTACCTGCATTAGAGGCATCTAAACCTTGCAAAATGCCTATCACACCCTCTATTTCTCTTAAAACGAACACATCGCCCATCACTCTGTAGAGTTGCTTTTTATTCCACCCGGCACAAGAAAATAAGGCTCAGTTGCATGTGGTAAAGAGAGATTTTTTTCCTCTTCCTCCCCTAACCAAAACAAATTTTCCAAAGACAAAAAGAAAGCTTCTAGTGCTTGGTATTCTTCCTTCACAATCCATGTATCACACATAATTAGCAAGTTAAACCTACAAATTAGATGTCGTAATTTGGTAATTATGCCACAATCTGGTATTTTTTAACCTCTTTTTGCCCGAATTAAAAGATTCCACATTATGTTTTGCTATTGCAAAACACAGTTCAGTTGTCTGCCCTTACTGCTGATTTTTCATTCTCAAGTGAGAATCTGGAGAGAAGGTGAAAGTACACGAATTTGAAGTTTTTGCTGTCATTGTTCTGCTTCACTTAACATCTACAGCCGACACTCTCATCAGAAGCTGTATTTATCATGCCCACAAAATACAGCCAGCCTACATTCTACCTCAGACTGCACACGATGCAATTTGTAAACACTTTCTGTAAACTCTTCCTAAAATACAAAATTCAAAGAGCTTTTGCTTACAGAGGATAGGGGTTATAAATGCCTAGAAGAAAACCACTTCTTTTATTCTACAGGTTAAATGTCCAGATTCTTTCTGTGCAGTGAAACCAGAGTTATATTTACTTACAACTGTCAAAGTGGAGCTCTAAAATATTTGCTCATGTTAAACACGTAGGGAATGACTCTCAAAAAATACCTTCAGCCTCTCAAAGGAGCTTCCCAGAATAAGCATTCTGTTCAGTGAGTTATTCA